>DWEM01002293.1:0-12316 GCA_018245935.1 Agara belti belti
GGGGGGTGGGAGTGTGTTTAACTTTCCTCTCGATTTTTATATTCACTTTTACAAACAGCGATAAGTGAGTATGAGTATGAGTAATAGTACGATAGTTATTCCTCTATACACATATAAACATATAACAATATTACTGCAGACTTAACTGCCTTACAGTAACAACGACAGCCGCCCTTTTATCATTCAACCGGAATTTATTTGCATTCAAAAATATTCTTATCGGTGATCATAGGAAAATGTCTTTTGAACACAATCGACTATAACATTGTCAAGTCCGTGTGACGAATTTCTAGCCGATCAGGTGTGGACTTTCTGAATCAGTGATTTCCCTCTGTCATCTGTATCTGTTCACCGGTCGGTGCTCATTTTGATTCGACTGAGTGTGCATTGACAATAGTAATCAGTAATTGGGCCAATTCCACACGCGGCTACCTGATTGCAAATCAGGTTAATTAATGCGTGCATTATACTAATGGAACCATACATCCTGTATAATACTGACCTATATACATATTTCGATTACAGCCCAGCACATATTATGGTCATCGCGCAAATATTTGTCCCGGGTCTCTAACCACTAACCACTAGAATAAGAAGCCAGTTAAAACCATTTGACGACATTGCCTATCCATCGGTCACTCTCTCAACATTATTCGTCCAGGAATTTATCACATTGAGGCGTACCGACTCACCGAGCATAATGCACTACGTAGCACGTAGAGTTGACTTTTCAAGATCGACGATGAAGCACAGGGTAATAGA
This sequence comes from Agara belti belti, assembly GCA_018245935.1. Classification (NCBI taxonomy): domain Eukaryota; kingdom Metazoa; phylum Arthropoda; class Insecta; order Lepidoptera; family Hesperiidae; genus Agara; species Agara belti. The sequence goes on from DWEM01002293.1 coordinate 763, forward strand.
CCACGTGCCGACTTCACAACTCATCGCTGGCAAGAACAGATCGGACACCCGTGCCATACTATATGCCATACTATACCGACATTTTCAAGATATGATATAACCAGCCACTTATTTAAAAAATCTCTATCATATATGAAAGAAACGAGTTAGGCTCAGCGCAAAACTAGCGGAATGGACTTAAAATAGCCAACGTCATCGAGGACTTTCACCGCGATAATATTAATAAAAACCATCGAATCACATTTAAAGTAAAATAAAGTGAGCAAAACATCACATGGGGCATCGTGTAAAACTTTCAGCTTGTTGCGAGAAACACGAAACATTGCATAGTGAGGACGACAACTTTACCGTTTGCAAGTATATTTCAATTTCTTAAGTGTAACTTGGAAAAGTTCTCTGTAACTAACGAGCTCCGACTACGTATATAGCTCCGAATATCTATCTTCTCGTCCAGAATGTCCATGCAGCATGAGCCGCTTTAATATTACCTTACATGTTATGGAATTACTCCGGTGTATTCTTGGTATTATGAGGATCCGGACGCATCGGAGGTAAGCCGCTTACGCCGCCGGCTACACATTTTGCTGCAATCCAGGACGCCGCAAACCCGCTAAGCCTTACCTCGTATTGAATTCGTACTCAACCGTTTTGTACTCACCCAATGCAAGTACTGTATACAACTTGTTACAAGATCATAGTTTATGCCTCGACAAACATTTTATTGCAGTGCTAAAAAATTTTAAAAATATTTTGAATTCTATCGAATACCACTAAAACCATATCTAATCGCATGACAGTAATCCAACTCATGCATGTATCGTGAAGACAGGAAAGACGTTGTGGCGTGTAGGTTATTAAGAATAAACTTGTGAACAGAACCTAATTCAATTTAAGATTTTCAATGTTTTAATAGGCCGAGATTTTTGAACAAGAACTAGGCAATAATTTTACGTAAAGTTTTTGGTGGGATCAAGATTAACCCTAAAAATATTTCGTCAATGGTGAAATAGAATTGTTTTTACTCGATCGGCGAATATATTTAACGAATACAGACAATAAAAAAAAAAAAGAAATACATACGAATTGAGAACCTCCTCCTTTTTTTTAAGTCGGTTAAAAATATGGGATAAGAGACACAAGTAGAATATGAGACGCATTAAGAGGTCGCCGCATTTAAATGGTGCGTCGGCTGAGTGTAGCGCACGGTGTATATGTATATATATGTATGTACAATACATTTTAATGAACAATCTAGAAAAAATACGAATATCTATTACGATATATGCAAAGACGCTGTCATACGCATACGAGTAAGACATCGCTTTGTAAGTTCAAGAGTACCGAATAATATGAACGCGAAAAATCTTGTTGTCGCATTTCATTTGACATACATCGCGAAGCTGGCAGATGTGTAGGACCAACAGTAGAGACATTGGCGACATCAAAGTATTCTTAATGTGTTGGCGGCTTAAAGAGAGCTTTGGCTGTTTTCGACGAATTCTATGAAATACATATAAATATGGACGTACAGATCATATTGGGTTACACATACATATATCAAACATAATGATTCGAGTTAACGAGGTTTGCGACGACACTCCAATGAAACACGAACGAAAAAAAAGGTTTCGATCAGAACAGCATTAGGTATATACAATACCTATTCACAAGTTCGTATGTAAAAATACCGTATGTACTAATATCGGTAACCAGATTTCGCAAAGAAATTATTCAAGCAAAACAGATGTGAATTCATAATTCATTCATTGTGGTGATGCTTCTAAACGAGTTGCTGCTGTTGTTGCTGATATGCTGTGCTTTATTTTGTCTAGTGTCCGCGGGAACAGTTCCTGTTAAAACTTTTCACGGAAACCGAATTGGACTAATGAAAGTAAATCAAACTGGATGAAGTGTATATTACTAATTTATAATTCTAATACTATTACAATACAACTAAGTATACAATAATAATTATAACCTGGTAATAAATAAAATTACACACGACGTGATAGTTTTAAATGAACCCCTATATATATATACATATGTCTGAATATAACTTCTAATTAAAAGCACAATGAAACAAATGAATGGCATCTTTCTCCAATAATTACCACTTTCAAAATCACGTGCCTATTTATTTGTATCTCTGTAGAGAGAAATGATAAGGAATCACTGCATAATTAAGTTGTATGTATTATATCGTATGAGTGTTCCGAGACATTTTAACTGTAGAGGAAAAAAAGATTGTCTAGATGTATGGACTTTACGTCATACTTCTACACCATTAATATATATTCAATAACTTGCTACTCGCGACAGGATTAATTTAGATTTCAACGAGAAGGCACTCTGTCGACCTGTCACCAACTTTAATCTTACAAGGCGTTGACATTTGAATCACTTTAACTGAGTAATACTAGTATTTGAATATAACGAACGCCCCGCTCACTTCAGTGAATTAACGACAGGCTCTCGACGAGCCCCAAGATGTATGTATATCTTATACAAACTGAGTTTTCATTGGTTAAATAAAATGTTGTGTCTACTCGTAGTCCTGAGGAATACGCTTCACGGCTCCGCTAGTTACGATGACCGAGTGGTGTTCGGCTTTCGAGGAGAGCTCTACAGAAAGTCGGGCCAATTTTTGCAGCGGTTTCGAGGAATGTAAACCTGCATTCGTTTTGAGGCTTCATATTATGAATGAAAGTAAATAAGGTAAAAATATGATCTCCTTATTTCTCTTTACGGTACTCTAGGTATTTCACTACGTGAACACGAGGGGTGTGTTCCGCCCAGAGAGCCCGGTGTTCTCCAGCAGCGCCAATGAGGGTCTTCGAGGGGGTGTTCGTGCGGTAGAAATCCCACGTAACCCGGTTTCTCTCCCAAGGCACCGCGTTACCGTTATAAAAATGTTCAGAAAGGCCAAGACCGGACGAAGTAGCCCCAACTAGGGAAGGTATATGTCCAGCAGCGGATGCCCAATGCCAGACGGAAGTATGATCTCGTTTTATGTTACGACTAGCTGAATTCATACACATACATATAAAGGTGGCTAACACATCAGAGAAATGAACTGAATTTGGATGAAAACTTCAATCTCGGGCAGAAGGATCAAATGTATGAGCGATTTAACAATTTTTTAATTGAATCGTCGCCTGTTTTTTGTACAAAGCCTGTCACATGTCACATGTTGAGGGAGAGCTAAACGAAAAAATAATAAAAGCACACAAAATCTCATGCAATAGTGTCACACATGGTAGCTTGAAAAACGGGAAACGTCACAGTAACAAGCCCGGTGGAAAACTATGTTACGATAAAAGCAAAGCTGAGTAGTGTAATTAGCAAAAATATGTTTATTTTAACACTTTTTTTTGTTCCACTGTTGGCCACGAGAGTCCTCTCATAATGAGATAGTTTAGGGTCATATTATACCATACTGGCCAGGTGTGGCGAAGGACTTCAAACGCCTCAGAGAACATCCTCTAATTAATCTTTACTTCTTCAACAATTTCTAAACATTCCATTACCGTTTTACTACGATTTCTTGTCTACACTCAATATTCCTATAGAAAACACCGATTACACTAACCCGTTTCCTTGATAGAAATTCTATCGTTTTTAACTACACCGGTAGTCTAAAAGCCACTATAAAATAGTAATTGACGCGAACGAACAATTATGTTGCCTACGTGAGCCGTGTTCCACAACATTGTGTAAATATACTACAAATTTATGTAACAACGTTGGCAGGGAACGTTGCACATCGCCTGTACACATACAAGTAATAAGCTTTCCCTGTCTGAACACAAATATCTTTAGATTAGCTTAGCGATTTTAATTTTAGCCCCACCAACCAAGGCCTGGATTGGAAATATCTTAAATGAAGGAGATCATCACGATACCGGAGAGTATAAATTACACACACATTTTTCATTATGAGAGAAAGCCCGTTTATCGTCTCTAAAAACTCAATGTCTCTATGCTAAAGTACTTTTAACAAGTCAATTATATCGTTCCGTTTGGTTTGGGGGTGGTATCAAAATGTTTTTACTTTTACATCATACACAATCGTTGTATTGGATTAGGCAATACGCTTCCGTTTCGTCACACTGAAATTCTATTTTATCGTAACAAAATTACAGCTTTAAAGGCAGACATTATTCGTGGTCGGTGCGACGCAATTACGGCATTCAATGTAACAACGGCAACATTGCAAGTCAATTCAGTACGTGTGAAAATTAAGCGTCAATTCACTCTAGCTCTAAAGCGTTAGAGTTATAATTAATTAATGTAAAAAAATACGTTGTACCTTGAAGTAAATTAACTGTCTTTAACTTCAAGGAGCGTCGGTGAATTTTTAAAAAATAATGTCCAAGTTAATAAAGCAAAGTTCGTAATATGAAACTCACTTTTTTCTCATATAAAAAAGCTAAGAGCGGGTTTTTTACTTGCAACTTTAATAAGCGTCTCTATTTATGAAAGTCAAATGCACTCCTGGATAAACTCTTGACAAAATTTAATTTAGTCTTCCCGAGATCCGCTATTCAAAATATTACTTTATGAAGTTAAGAAAATTTCCTCTAATATTTTCATTTCATGTTTTCGCAGAGTACTTACTTGTAAATAGTGTTTAAAAAGAACTTGAAAGTTCACTGTATGATATGTAAGATAATGTTTGCACATGTAAACCTTTCGCCAAGAACAATATTGCGTCTGACTTCGAGGGCCTACGATTACACTACGGATATCAATAAATAATTAATATTCAGAAAGCCAGTGTTTGCCAATCACACCCGCACTGCTAACCACTTAGAAAGCATACTTTCATACAATTTTCATTGCCATGTAACGCAAAGCGTAATAACATGCTTAACGTGACACGGCAATGAAATTAATTTTGTTTATGTCATTTTTTCAATTGATTAGATATAGCATAGATATAATCTATCATAGCCCTTAAAAATTGTGCAACAATATTGAGAAAAGAACATAGAAATTATCTGAAATAGGTCACGTGCAGTAGATATATTGCTTGGATATTCTGCAAGTACACCTTTATATGGGTCAACATTATATGGTAGTGAGAAATACAGAGTTAAGTGTATATAGGAGTGCACGGAGAGAACTAAAATAAATTATACGATCGATCTATATCGAAATTGTGGGCTATAGGTAGCCTTTGATTCACACAAACTATGTTTTTAAATACATTACGTAATAAATTCATGTATGTAGACGAACTATTAAACACATGTTCATTTATTTCACTAATAATTGGAAAACGCGAATTCTGCGATAGAAAACTTTCTACACCCATTTAGGAAAATCCAAGGAAACATCAACGTGTTTTTTGAAACACGTTAATGCTTTTTTTGAACATGGCATACCTAGTCAACAAGCTAAACTGATTTTTTTGTTCAAATTAAAATCTACTGATTAAACTTAAAAATGTAAGGTATTGAGGTCGTATTTGAACCACGGAGCGATCGGTTGTATACAATTGCACTAGTAGAGTCGCAAACAACCAATTAGATTTCGAAAAGATATTGGAAAAACTTGACAATAATAAATATTCTGATAACACGTAACATTGAGTGTGCTTTAATTAATCCAGTTAAATAACAAATGAAACATAAGACTGAAATGCTTGATATCATAAAATATTTTGTGTAGTTTTATTCAAAATAAAAAGGATACACGTGCATTATACGAGTAACGAATACTTAATGATACATATAATTCAAGTTCACTTTCAATTCTATTGAAAAGTAAACGGTATGAGCGAATATCGATACAAATTATGAAGTTATTCAACAATAAATTAGTATAATTTAGCCGCTTGTAGTAGTCACTTAGCAGTTCCGTATGAGATGGTTATGGCCGGAACGTTTTCTATTACACCTATGAGTCGTCTATCCAAATATCTTTTCTTGCGCTGTATGATATTAGTTTTTGTGACTGCAAAAACACATCGATACACACATGAGCATATAAACTCTACAAAAACACGACGTTTTGTAAATTTTCAAATATTTATATGTAATTTATTCATTTTTAAATAAACTACGAGTATGCACATGTTGTGACTGCTGACACCTCGAGATATTGTGTTGTAAAATATTCTCATGCAAAAATCTAACAAAGCACGAAAGCGACACGGCTCGGGAAGCAGAATGCATTAAATTTTTATGTTTCATTATGTTATGAAAAGTACACGTACGTGTGAATTTTTTTTTATTTTTACGCTATACAAAACTTTGCCTGTATAGTGAGTGACATGCGAACTATTGTAATAAATTAAATTGAAACTAAGGTTTTCTGTTGCATACAACGTGACACTAAAATCGTGATACGGTAAAATACAAACGAGAAACATATAAGTATATTGGATTCATTTAATTTCTTAGCGGTCACTTAAATTTGTGCTGTTTTGCAGCAGAAACGGACGACGCGCTTTTGTCACGGGATTCGAACTTTAGACCGAGGGTTCTTCGAGGTAATTTATTAAAACGATTGCCTAGAGCCGCATTAATACTGATTAATGGCGTTTATAGGTAAAGTTAGAATATGAGTTTAGCAGTTAGGCATTTAAACAATCAATTCACAACTCCAAATAGTCATTAACGTTGCCTATTACGAACACTGAGCATGTGTACACAGTGTTAATATTAGTTTCAACAAATTATGTGTACAATTTAACAATATATATATATATATATATATATATATCAATATATATATATATGAACATTTAATAAAATCTATGCATGTACTCTATTTCGTTCTCATCTGAATGTGGAAACGAAAATCAAATACAATTATTATACGTAAAGCACCTGTAATGGAGACGATGGCACGTGCTCTCGTATCTCCTTAGTTTAATTTTAAATTATTGCCTTCGGCGTACTGTTAATTGGAATCGCTAGTGGCCCCGACGCGGTTGCTGACCGCGAACAATCTGAAAATTTGACGACCTCCAGTGGGAAATTTTCACGAGCGTTCCCGTGCTTCCGAGAGCTCGTTAAGCTCGTCTCTACCGATTGCTATTGTTAGGTAGCAATAGCCGAACCTCATCGAATGCTTTAAAGGTTGTTTAAAAACATCTCTTGCAGTCGACAACGCTTTAAGGCCAATATGGATACAAATATTTATTACTTACAGTTAACACTTAATAGTAACATTGTCAATACGCTTATTTGCCGGTCGCTTTTTTAAATTGTATACGTTCAAAATTAAAAGAGAGCGCTATACATTAAGTATGCATTTCTATCAACTCGAAGATGAGTAAAACATCAATTAGGAAAAAGCTCCGTAGGCAAATAGTGTGCCGCTAATAACTGGCAAATAAGAGTACGTTTGATATTTTCCATTTCGTTTAATTAGCGCATCGTTTATAACGTCGCGAGGGACAGCCGATGCATATAAAACAAGATGGATGGTATGTATGTATCATTAAAAGTTTTCCTATCTTACGCTTTTTACATACATAGAAAGTGTCACCATCTCCCACTGATTTCAGAAAGATGCTATGTCTAATCGTCATATCCTTTTTGCGCGTATATGCATATTTTTACAAATAGCGCCAGCTAACGTTTAAAATATATATGTTTACTGTTATAAACAAATGAATAAATAGCTATTTCTTGTATGACATGACAAAATTACTATTTACTTAGTTTCAGAGCATATTACGAGAACGGCGTGATTCGGTTATTTATAATACCATCTAAGACTCGTGTGAAATATTCGAAGGCGCTGATCAGCGTGTTGGACTAAGCCTCTTAACCCATCGTATTCTTGACAATAGAACTGTAACGCTCTGATTTTAACAAGGACTACAATAAAAATGTAATATAATAAAAAGGCAAAATAATACGTTCGTATAAACAATTTGTTTCTGGTAGGTAAAACAAAAAATGAAACTTTAGTCAAATTATGTCAAGAAACATACGAGTATATACATATATGCTTATATGTACAAATAGCGTATTTTTATATATTCCTTTGGACCAAATCAATAAAACAATGGGCCGAAGGAGATTAATCCACACGTAAATTCCTAATTGACATTTTAAATGCTATCCATGAAATTTAAACTGCAAAACAAACGGAAAAACCGATTTTATATTTCAGAATACTAAAATAGAAATAATATTTGTTGAAAGCTGCGAAATTTTGCTGAAATCATTGAGCCGATGAAATGTTTTCTTTGCTTTTCAAAATATCACTAAAACGAATTGCATTACTTTTACCGTACAGCTAGCGGTACCTACGTTAGAGAACTCCAATTCTGGTAAACACTGACGTTAGTTTTTATTTTATACAATTTTACAATCACGCGACAGTGATTGGTGACCGTCGCCTATAGACGCGTGGCGAGCTAAGATAGACGATGTTAACGTCTAGTTTTAAAAAAACCTCTTACCATAGCGCACTGGGAATACTCGGGAGGAAAGTCAATTTGAAAGTTTACACGTGCGTGACAAGAACTAGCGCGAGAAACGGATCGTTGAAAACCGCCACGTGCCCGAGAGATGAGAATGGAAACTCTCTCTGGGGCGAGTGGTGCGAAGATAACAATCACGTAACCGCTTTACAAAATACGCTTGCATTCGAACTGTTACTGACATGCGACGTTGATCGTTTCGTCCTTTAACTCACGCCACAAATGAAATAATAACTTTAAATATAACATTCCGTCAATTAGGTTGACACATAAAATTGCATATTAACAAAATATGAGTAATACGTACCCGTTTTTGTTGCAGGAAGCAGTGCATTGCCTGGGTCACGTCGGCGGCGTGCACCGAGTTATGGTAGGGATTTGACTTATGGTAGCCATTTTCGATTATAGTAAAGAGTCTCCACACGCTCTCCGCATCCAAGCTGAAGTGTTTCATCAATCCGTACGAGTGGAACAGGTGAACGCACAGAACCGGCAGACATTTACCTGTTAAGGAAAATTGTAAACAAAATATATAGTACATCCGATTGTGGACACAAATATGCACAAAGGACAGTGAAGCTCATTGCGTATGCATGTACGCGTTGCAGCGAAATATTTGTGTGTATATTAAACATTAATACAATATGTAAAACAAATAAAAACAGATACTATTGATACTCTTTCACTTCGGTTATAGTGGTCATTGGTATGTACTGGTAGTAACGATATACAATACATATAAGAGGGAAAGTAATATGTAGTATGTACAAACAATGTAAACATAGCAAAACTGCTACGTAGACCATTCACTGTAACCTCAGTTACGATACATCGTAGCCTTGCGCGTAGCATACACGCGATGTAGCGCGTAGCCCTTGTCTATCAGTATGTATAAAACGAGGGAATTATTATTACGATAGAAATTTTTAACTGATCCCACCGAGCAGAACATTGAAGAATCGCATACTTTAGAACAGTTATAGCCTAGTAGTTGAGCTAACAGTCTTCCTCTTCAGGCCTCTGGTGTTGGAATCCTGACACGCACATGACTTTGAAATCTTATGTGCGTTTTAAAATTGACTATCACTTTTCGTAATTTATCACTCTCATCGTTATCACTCAATAAATTGTTATTGCTGCAAAAAAGGAAAACATCGGCAGGAAACCGACACACTGTAGAGTTCTCCAACAAGTTTTGTAAGGTTTGTGTGAGTCTCGTCACGCATTTTGTTATCGTAGCAGACTATTGTCTAGATTTTTAAGAAACACTTTCTTAATTCCTGTGCTCCGTGCGTGGACGATACATAAAAGGGGGATACATAATTTCTCGTCAATTATTAACAATAAGTACAAGAGTCAATAGGTACTTTCTAGACACGCGTGCTACATCTTAGACTGCACCACACTTACCATCAGGCGAGCTGGCAGTCAAACGCAAGCGCATTGCACAATTAAAAAAAAATAGCGACCTGTCACCAATATATTGGAATTTGTTTTATTGCACGTAAAACAAAACCGCCGACTATTGTAACAGAGGTTTTATGCGGCGGGAGCGAAGTCCGCTTCAGTTCGCAATCAATACGCCGGTGTAACGAGATGAATACTTCTCAACATTTTAACCGATAACGATGGCGTGCCCGGATGGAGGGACCAGCTGCGCTCAGCGGTCATAATGAACGTTAAGATAATATCACAGAAAATGATACGTCAACGCTACCTATACAATTGGTTTGCCTTTTATCATTTAGTACAAATGATCTTCTAAATCCAGCGATTTCTTAGATACATATATTATGTACTATGGACAAATATAATATAGCAAAATGTGATTTACTAATAGCAAATACGAATACAAGAGGGCCGAATGGCCTAATATATTATTAATATGATATTAAGACGTAATGATAATACACCATAGCGTTCTTCATATTGAAAAAGGACCAAAACATTCGATTTGCTCTAATATTGATACGAAATTCTGCTTGTGATTTTTTCTAGACAAGAAAAAATAACTTTGAGAAAATACTAGCATTTAGTTTTCTTTGAAGATGGACACTAAACGAAAAATAAATATACTCGTATTTCAATGCCTTTTATCATTTTATGTTATAGGTTGATATAGATATATCTATAACATAAAGACAACAGTAAAAAGCATTGAATTATTGAGTATCAATTCATTTTAGACAAGCTTTTTTTCATAAATAAACGACTACAATATCTATCAATACAACATGTATAATAATTCGATAAACGAGAATAATAGACTTTAAACGAGGTGCGACCGTAAAAGCCGAGCTGATAATTTTCAGTGATTGTATGAAACGGGTCGAACGTCGGCCCCCGCGTTTGTATTCAGGGGCGTGGATGGCCGTTTCCAGTCTAAAATAAGACGAACCCATCCCTCGTGGACGATATATTGATTTTAGAAGGATACGTTTGAGTAAATTTTTAAAATGTGAATCTTGCTTCATTGGTTGTTAATAGAATCGTATTGTACAAGATGTCATTAATAAATGTAAGCTTGGTTCTATCGGGTCGGTAGGGTTACATCGACCGCGTATTGAAAATTAAATACATAGTTATGTAAAATATGACCTTTATTTTGAGACGATGTTCCTGCATGTGGGTAATCTCACTAACTTAAGTGGCCGCCCGCTAGTATTTATTAATGTTTTACATATTAGTTTTATTCTTGGTAAAGACACAATCAACAAACACTTATAGTTTTTAACATAATATGTATAAAATACAGGAACCAAATAAAAAGTTGAGCGGCATAATATACCAGTATTTCAAATGGCCTCCAGTTTTTAGGAAAGCCTCTAAATATGTAAAAACATATGACGTTGCTAAATGTACATATATCTTATATTATTAGAATTTATTAGATTAAACGAAAAATGTAAAAATGAGAAAGGGAATGCTCCGCTGGTTCGGACGTGTGGAAAGAATGACTAGAGAGAGAGAGAGAGACCTAGACTGGCCTATCTCAACCAAATAGGTCAGATACTGGCTGATGGAGGAGTGAAGTCTCCGAATCCGGCGTGTATGCATGAAGAGAGTGATGAATGTAGACGAAGCGCGTCAGGTTTGCAAGGACAGAGA
>DWEM01002294.1:0-12313 GCA_018245935.1 Agara belti belti
AGTATTATATCGTATGTATATATGTATGTTTATCAGCTGTCCGGTTACCATAACACAGGCATTCAATTGCCTAATTTTTGAACGGATAGTCGTGTGTAGAATTCTCCCCGGTTATTATTATTACTGTTCCACTGCTGAACCCGGATCTCCAGTTATAGAGAGAAGGTTTTTAGTAAGATTGGTAATAATTGATATATATTTACCAATGATTCGGTAAAGGTGACTTCCTATGGTTCGTGATTCTCTGGTTTATTTACGCATAGCATACGACCACGTACAGCACCAATACTGGCTCTTCCAAAGCTGCATGTCGGTCTTGAGATTCTAATCCAATTCAGATTTGAATTCCAAAATGCAAAGTGAAAGAGTGACTGCCCTGCTGCGGACGCCTGTGCTTCTACAGACGATAGTCTGCCCGTGCATCAATATCTAATCGTGTTATTCATTACCAGGTACATACTTACACTCAATGAAGGTCATGTTTTAGACATCGTACTTCGCCTTTGTGCGCCCTTCGGGCTGTAGTAAACGGGTGAAAAAAGGCAGCGAAAAAGCTCCCAGTACTCTTTTAAATAACAAAGCGTCGGTGCGAGCTGGTCCGCGTCGGTCCGTAGTATCGCGCACCGTGGGCAGCCACCTTAACGTGCCGTTTGCATCGAGCCAGTGAGTCGCGACTGATGTTTACTTTATTAGAGAAGTTGTTCGCTCCGGGTGAGGACGAGTGAACACAGCCTCGAAAGTACCAGCACAAACTACACTCAGCGCGTTCAGTGAATCTGACGTCAACTATATTACAAAGCGTTTTGGGTCCTGTGTAATATACATAAGCAGTGATAACCTAGTGGTTTGAAATTGAGCCTCCCACTCCGGGGGATCCGGGTTCGATGGCACGCACCTCTGACGTGTTACGAGCGTTTTATAACGAAAATTTAAATGCATAATATTTTTTGAGGTGTGCAAAGTAGACAATGGCTTAAAACTATCTCACTATGAGAAAAGATACGGCCCAGCAGTGGACCAATAATACTGTCGAAAATACATATAATATACTTCCTTTTATCTATAAAGTCACGTGTATTATAATTTCAGACTACTTTCTTGCACAAACAAACTCGGTAATTAGTCAAAGTAATGTATAAACAAAGTCAGTTAATTACAAGTCATTTAAGTAATGTAATTACAAGGTCAATCCAATTAACACTTTTCTTGAAACCTGCAACCTTGCAATTATCTTCCCTACTTCCTATAGTTATTGGTGTTTCCTTCAAATTATTGGATACTAATTATAGGATACTGGCTGTTGTTTGTGGTTTTGCCCGCGCGGAAGCTAGAAAAAAACCTATACACGTATCTTTATATATAGAAATAGATTAATATTATAAATGCCGAAATAATTCGATCTATTTGTCTGTAACGTTTTCACAGCTAAACCAAGGAATCATTTTGAATTAAATTTGGTATAGATTTAGTTTCAATCATAACGAAGAGGAATAGTTTAGAATTTTTGTCTTTTTCTTATTTGATGATGGAAAGCAATGATATCGCCTACTGTGTAGCATGTCTAGTAAATGCCTATTTGCTCTAACTTACAAAAGTTCTAGTTTATAATTTTCAGGAAACAGACGCTGGTACGAATAATTATAATAACAACTGAGGACAATTTCACATACGTCTATCTGATTCCAAATCGGGCCATTGAATGCCTGTATTATGGTAACCGGACAGCTGATAAACATACATTTATACATACGATATTATACTTATATACATATTTTTATTACACCCAGACACAGAACAATCAAATGTGCTCATCCCATAAATATTTGTCCTCCAGTTTTAGCAGTCACGGTCACTAGCCCCTCGGCCACGAAGCCAGTCCCACTCGTTGGAATCACGATCAGAAACGTCGATAAACATACCGTATTTTGTTTCGCCATTCCATTACCACTCTCATCATCATCATAGCGTCATGTCAGGTCCCCAACGAGGTAGGCAGAAAGCACCCTATTTACCACTAATAGTGAACACATTACCACTATAGCACAGTATAATACATTAATAGTGAAATAAGGCGATATTTTAATTATTTAAGTCTCCCCGCGACAGTTGAGAGCCAGTATTTTCATATTAGTTACTGATGGAAGTGGTTCGCCGCGACACTTAGCCTTGTGATAATTTCTAATCAAATTTACATAATGGAACATAGCCTCATGTTTGGGCAACTAATGGAACCCTATCATGGTAGTGAATTTAATTTAACACTTACGTATGCATTTTCCCTTCATATTATTAGTGTAGACACAATTTAAACTAGAGAATCCCCACAGTTCCGCTCAAGTGGAATACTATTCTTAGTAATTCATAAAACACGAACCTTTCATTGCTAAAACACGTATTTCGGGCGGCGACATGTCTCTGTGGATTTCTTTTAGTTTCTTGTCAAGATAGAAAAGAGGCTATATTAATAAATAATAAATTATCTAACAATCAAAGAATTTTTTAAATCGGTTAGGTAGTTTCAAAGATTATCTCCTACGAACAAACAAACAAAATAACCTTTTTATATCATTAGTATTGTATACGTAAAACTAGTCACTCCGCCGAACGGATTAACAACAGAGCGGCAGAGTATGTTTCAGGGACTCCACATTTGCAGGATTCCTGTGTCCAGACAGTAGAACGTTACGATATTACAGACGATGGGCCATCTAGTGTTCGGTATATTCTTAGTAAAATATTTCCATTAAATATTTGTATTGTAAAACGAATCTATTTGTATTGTAAATATTTGTATTTGTATTGTAAAAGTATTATATCTTATGTAAATATGTATGTTTATCAGCTCTCCGGTTACCATAACGCAGGCATTCAATTGCCTAATTTGGAATCAGATGTTTTATTATTATAAATATTTCACGTTCCATTTTTCTAGAGCAGAAATGCCATTACTTTGGCAGCGGCCATGGGTCACGTGGCTCTTTCGTTGCACAGACGGTTTCGTATTCGATTACCGATCTGACGGAAAAATCGAAAATCAAATTCAGCTTTCTGCTCCGTGTTTGGGTGATGCGTAACAAGTTATTTATTTAGTCTATATTGCGCACCAAAATAAAGACGTAACAAAGCGCGGACATAGTACCTAGTGATATTCTCCATCAGTCCCCTCTCGGTGTACTATACAGTTTATGTTTATGATGGGCGCTAAGGAAAGAAAACAGTAAAATAAATAATTATGTTTGCTTGTGCGTCATAAATACCTACGACATACGACGTAGGTATTTATAGGTTCAGTCATTACAATTTTGTAAAGATTAAAGATTATTGATTTATTTCTCAACAAGTTGTTATGTAAAATATAATAAAATAAGAATAAAACTGTGCTTAAAGAACACGAGGGTTATCAAGATGCTCGAATTATAAATTTTGAAGTAGTTTATTTTTTTTAAACTACCCGCTATTTTATGTACCCTCGTGAATATATAAGTTGTAAGCATATAATTCAAAATAGTTATAAGTATTACCATTCTCCTAAGTGGACGAAGTTTTAGGTTAATACAGGTTCAACTGATATAAATTAAGTGATTTAAAATGAACTGTAAATGGAACGTTCAAAAAAGGAATTCAAAATGAGATTATTAACATTAACAACAGTTTAGAAATACTGTTGAAATCCTTTGAGCGTCTTATTTATTAGCTCCATTAAAACTCAGCAATGAAATCATTAAAGGGAGCCAAGATTTCTCTAATTATTTCGGATTATATTTCTATAAATTAACTGGACAAAAACAAAACTTAGGCGGCGGCCATACTTATGACGTCAACAAGATGGCCGACCCATTGATAAACCGTCATGGCGGGCGGTGGGTGCGAAATGCGCAGGCTCGGCTATACAACCATTGATAGAGAGGTTGTGGAGATATTTATAATGTAAGCTTACGATACGACTTTTTATCACGTATAAACCATGTAACAAATAATTCAGTCTGCCTTGCGTACAGAATTTTCGCAGATAATGCA
Source organism: Agara belti belti (assembly GCA_018245935.1). NCBI lineage: Eukaryota > Metazoa > Arthropoda > Insecta > Lepidoptera > Hesperiidae > Agara > Agara belti. Next base: position 4,018 of record DWEM01002294.1, read on the forward strand.
CAATTCTAGAAAGAAGAAATTAAAATTTCAAGTTGAATTGTTACATGTATAGCCTTTATTAGATGCCAGAGCATTGGAATAGCATATTATTTTATTTAAGACTGAGTATAAGAAAGATTTAGCCTTAATAACAACTTGGAAATAAGAAATTGCATGCCTTCCTTACAAATGTTTTTAAACTTTAAATTACTTTTAGTAATTATTTAACGTTAGTGGAAAAGAAAAATTTACAGCATCACGTTTGTGTCGTGGATTGTAAATGTACTCTCACAAGAGCAGCCTCTTTGGTTGGTGTGCAATAATAATATAGGTTACTTTAGGTGTCGCTACGGTTCCGAGCAGGCGGACGTCGACTGGGCGCGGCGGAACTCCGCTGACTTTCGCAGTTACAACTAAATATAACTTTACAGCTAAATATTACAATAACTTTTCAACAAATAATAAACACACTCCGGGCGTCGCCACTGAAGTTCGTTGATATTTGCAGCTGGTAAGTAAAAAATAACTTTACTTATTTCATAGTTTTGTTTTCAGTTCGTGTTGTACTTCAAATTTTCTAACTTAATACTTTTGCTACACCTATTTGTTTCTGTGTTACAAATATTTGACAACAGTTTCTTAATACCTACTCTTAATTTTATTTACGTAAACTCGTTTTATTACAAATTTGTTTTGTTTTATACGTTTTTTAAGCACCAAGTGTAACGTATCATGAAGTCAGAAATATTTACATGCATAATATTTTTTTATCGCAAACATTTGAAACTGAATAAAAACTATTTACTTTGGTAATAAAGTAATATGATGATACAAATTAAGATTAAAGTTTGTAGATTAACAACAACGAAGAATAATTTAATAATTTTTATCTATTTTTTCTGTATTATTATTATCTTATTAAATACTAATACACATAAAGTAACCTTAATTTTATTATTTATGTAGAGTTCTATAAAAGGTTTTTTTTTCTATAGTTACAAAGTAAGGTATTTTGCTTACTAATTCTAAGCAAGTAACCGTAAAGTAAGAAATACATTTAATGGACATTACGTTTACAATTTAAGTGCTTAATAGACCCGAGCACCACATTAAAAGTTAATTTAAATAATTATAATTATAATTATTAGTAGCGTTCCCGTGCTTTGAAAAGTTTGAGCCACGATTTGAATTAGTAATTTTCACACGCGCTTAACTCGACTAATATAATTAATGAGCTTTAATTGTTATCTCCTTGAATATGGCTGCCGTAAATTGACATTTGAATTAACTCGCTATTAAAAGAAATAATTATAATGACGATAAGTCGATATCATTTTGTTTTAATGTTAGAATTATAAGAAAGGAAACTACATATGTATATTATATGCACATATTTATTTTGCCTATTGAACATTTGGAAAAAAAAAATATAAAAATCTTTTATTTTTTAATTTTAGTACTCATATTGCTAAAAAGAACTCAACAAACTTTTATAAAAAGGTCGGCTTCTGCACGCGGCTTCGCTCACGTCGTTTTTTTACTACTTTCTTTCTTCTTTTCTTCTCTTCTTTTCTTTCTACTTCTTCAAACTTTCCATTGTAACCCTAAATAAATTGATATCTTTGACAATCATCTTCTTATTTGCTTTGAGGAATATTCATGATGAGTTTTATTTTAATCCAACGAAGCGCTATGTTGTCATCGGACAAACTTCACCCCATCGGGGTTGGAATGGGGATTCCAACCCCGATGGGTTGAAGTGGGAAATTTGTGTGCTTTACATTACATTATTTGTAACCAGTATTCTCTGTGCCATCTTTTGAGAAAATACATCATGGAATAAAAACTTTTATCTCATCGTTCTTAATCGTTGGGACATGGAATATAAAAATATCTTTCACAGTCTTTGACATTATGGGAAAACTTTCTTAAAACTTCGGATTTTTAAGTTCAGCGGTTAGATTTAGTCATTCTTGAATCAGCTCGGACATTACGTATTCTATAGATATAGAGAATAGAATATAGAGTTAGAACATTCTCTATTGCTACAATACTCCGCGTAGGCACGTAGCCGCGTAGCGAGTTTACGTAGCATATTCTTATTATGTTGCTACGCCCAACTACGACGTTACCATGTAATTCTTTATTAAGTTTAATAAAAAGTTGTGAAACATGTTATATGCATATAAAGTTGAGCAAAGTAGGACGTGGTTGGCTTTTGATAACTCAATGTTAATGGCATATATTTACGAACATACACAAGCGGTTCAGAATAATTAATATCATCAGATAACAATCGACTTAGACTTGCGTGTTTAACACAATTGATAGTGGAGCAGAGAGTTTGTCATATCCTGGCAATGTAAAAGACAAAAAGCCTTTTCAAATATATAGCCTGCTTAAAAGATTGGTGACAGTACTATACAATGATCGTATGATAATATTATTTGAATGCGATTTTACGTCGTGAAGTTACATCGGAATTCCAAAGTTCAAGAGTTGATGAAAAAAGATGTTGTTTTTTGAATAGAAACGGAAAACATTGTTATTATGTATTTTCATTTATTGTCTTGTGGTTTCTTTTTGTATACAGACAATGATATCGATATTCCAGTGGAGACAGTTTGCAAGGGTTGAAAATAATTTGTTATGGAATTGTCTCAAATTCATATTTTTTCTAATGATCTCAAAACCTTTTATTTCGTATTTTGTCACAAAATACTTTAAAGAGAAATCAGATAACTATGTTTGAGTTAAGGTAACCTGCAAACAGAGTGTTCTTGTAAAAGCTACTTCTCTCACGTGACCGATTCTATATATGTCAGCGCTTGTCACATTCAGGGTACGTTGTACGCACATTGATAACGGAGTTATTACGTTACGGAATGATAATCACGTGTTCTTTGAGGTTGATAGAATTTATTATATATGACGGTACGTACGGAAATGTAATATTAAAACACAGAGAAAGGTTTCAAAAGTGGAAACATGGTTTGACGAGAATATCGTGAAATAATGACATTTTTGTACGGATATTTTCGTTCGTTAAAATGAAAGATGTTAGACGAAATTACTCAAATGATGTGTACGATATTTTAAATGAAACGTTTTTAGCTGTAACTCCCACGTGCTCCTGCTACGGCGTAGTACTTTTAAATCGCGGGCGGCATGATACAAGAGAATTCTTTCGAAACAATTTCACTGGCTCCAGGCCGAATTTACAGTTTGCGATATAAAAAGACCGTTTCATTTTACCACGTTTCTAAAAATAAATACGTTTGTTGTATGACAAAGAGAAAAAGTTTGTATTTACAAATATGGGCACATTTATAGACTTTACTTTGTACTTTGAACAATCGCCGATCAACAGTAACAGATATCACATTGAGAGTACGCGTTTCTTTCTTACTTTTTCTTTCTTTCCTTCTTTCTTTTATTTCTTGTAACTTTACGTACTCATATAAATTTCTAGTACAATATAATTTACTTCAGCGACGTTTGTATTCTCTGGACGTAAAACATTCAACTATGGTACGTGTGTTGAATAGTTCGAAAAGAATAAAATGTGTTTTTTTTTAAGTTAACCAAATGTGATCCTTATGCCATTGACATAAGATGTAAGCTTTTACTGCGAAGCACAATAACGATGTCAGTGTTTCAATAGATAATAATAAAAGCTTAAACTAGCTGCCTGCTCGTATTCACTTAAAAAAAAGGAAAAATGTACCTAATGCGTCTGGTCTCGACTTAATTACACACGTGCTCGTTTGTCGGTTCATAAACGTTACAACGTGTACACGGCGCGGTCGGGACGGCCGTGTGTCACGCGACTCGTTACATGGGACATGCGTGTGTCCGTCACAGCCAGCGGTTGATCGATGTGATCGCCTTAAAATAACGTTTACGCTCATTAGTAAAGTAGCTGACGGTTACAACAATAATATTAGACACCTAAGCACAGGTTCTTCAAACTTACAAATCACACCTACCCACATAAATTGTACATAAAAAACATATCTTTGAAAATACAATACAATCAAAGTTCAAATTAAGGATATTTCATATTTACTACAAACAGAACGTTTGTAGTAAATAACTATTTCTAGAACGTTCGATGGAAGCCAAGCTCCGTAATATCGCGGCAGCAAGAAAAGCAAATAATACACTTTTAATCTAGTGCAAAGGGTGGCAGAAACGGTCCATCAATAACGAATTCGTTTTTAGTTTTCTGTATATTAAATTAAAACTTTATCTACGAACCAATTAAATATAAACATGAATATTCAGCACGCACATCTGACAGTACAAAGGTACGCGCGTTTTGTAAATTAAAAAATTAAATGTCACTCGCTGTAACTGTGATCAAATTGTCATGAGGAAACCTAAACACTTTATTATTCCTCATAATGTTTTGTGAGGTGTGTGATTGCCAGCCTGGTAGACAACTGCCTTAAAATTCATGTTTCAAAACGAGACTCATTTCCAAAAACGTTTAAAGAGAAAAGAACGCAGAAGATATTGTTTAGATTTAATGAAAATTATCTTAATTTTAACAACTGTAACCACCATTTCAAAAATTGTGTAGTTCGACTTACCTTGAGCTTTAACTGATATTGTAAGCAATTTATTTATATTTGCAATTTCATTATAATCGAATACAAGTACCTATCGTATTGAGCTGTCACCGAGCGGCTGGCATATCGAAAGCGGTTCCATTTCAATATTCAATCTATAATCTGATATTATCGTTAATGGACCTGTTATTAGGATATCGATAACATCATTTGTCAGTTCCATTAATAGCACTGTTCGTTACAGTCTCGCGATCGATAGAACCATCTAAAGGTCGTTATTGAACTATGTATTTTGTAGACAAAAACAAAACTTAACGTTAACGTAGCTTCGGACGCTGTCCGAAATAAATAAATTATTATTATTATTATTATAAGTATTACGATATAATGTTGCAGATATAGGTTCCAATGTACACAGCACACGTGCAAAGGCTTCATGTGTAGGAGTTCTCACGCGAGGTAACGTTGCGCTCAATTAAAACTTTGTCCGCACAATTTTCAACTTTTTCACCGTATTTCTGGAAATTCCAGTATAAAAGCTACATTTCACATCGAGTAATGTGCTATAGACATTTTTGTCTAGACATTTTGTTAGCAGCTCTGTAAACATATATGTAGATATTTGGTACTCTGTGCCCTTTGCTCTGATACATTACTTAAAAAAATATGTTATTTCTAAAAGGTGTTTTTAATTTAATAATCAAAATTAATGATTTAAACACCATTTTGAAACTTACATTTTCCGTCTTTGACAACATACCGAAGAGACTTCACGATTTGGTTAGAATTAGTTCTTTAAAAGAGAACAGTAATGCCATCTGTTGACATCTATTGTAATTAACGTGTCAGAAATGATTAGCAATTGAATTATTTAATAAAATTTATTTTAAAAGAACTTTAATGTTAAAAAGTTTGAAAAATATCATTACAATTCTGTGTTTCATTATCATATTGTGTGAAAATTCGCGGGGGTCAGCTAGTTTTACATGTGAACAATAATTACCTACATATTTTGAGTTCTAATTAGTACGCAACTTGTAAAAGGCCTTTGCGGCTTAGTTTTCCCTTAATAGTAGTTAAAACCTAATTATGAACTTAACCCTATCATTCTAAGTAGAGACCCGTGTCTAACAGTAAAACTTTAAATTAATTAGTGGAGATAATTATTTATGTAAATGTTAAGAAGTATGTAACTCCTCTTCCGAAGTATATTTCACAAACGACCTTTCTTTGAACCGGAGAAAACCTTAATAAAGTACCGCGGAGTCTTGGGATAGACCGAATTATGTGCGATATACCGATTTAAACTTCCTCTGCTTTGTGTGAAGACTCCGGCATCTCCATACCAAATACACCACACACACACACACACACACACATATGCACATAATCCCATTCCTTGTGGGAGCTTCTACTCTTTCCGCATACAATCCCGGAAGCCTCCTTTAAGCCGCATCTTACGACAAGCAGGAGATACTGTAGCTGTATTCTGGTCCCGAGCTGGAAAAACAAAATAACGGCCCTAGTCACTTGTAGTCAATTCTCTAGTTCATTGCTATATAAAAATTTTGTATGTACGTTCATTGTGTTATAGGTATAACTTTTTTTAAAGTAATTCCTCTTTAAATGTACAACATGATTATTTTGAGAAATAGATTCTTGTTTATTATTGCTATTGCACTCGCACCAGTTCCACGGGGTAAACAGATAACATTGAGTGTTTAATAAATAAATTCATACACAATATTACCTCCAGACGCATATCAAGTGTTAGACGTGATATTCAAATACGATTCGTGTCATACGATTCAATGGTTGGCAATTTATCCGTTTTCTTCCTTTTATTATAAGATATATCCATCCGGACGTGTTTGAATGACTCGAATTAGTGACGAATCATTGACTCGGAAACACCAGGTAAAGGATACGTATATTTGATGTCTATTTGAATACGAATATATTGTGTATATTGGAATGCTTGTAATCTAAAGCTTGATAGGTACAAACGCTTTTGTGTCCCAATGCTGGACACAGGTCTCTCCGGGAATTCAGGTCGGAGACTCGATCATTCGTAGACATACCGCTTCAGTGCATATTGATTTGAGATTTAGGTTAGTGGGGAACAACATGTCTGTTGGATGTTTTAACCGCCTTAAAGCTTCCGACAAGGTTTAACAATTCCTACCTAATTATAACAACTTTATGGCTACGTACTGTGCGGAACATATAAGCACGTATATATGTATATATACACGTCATATTGTATATGCTCCCAATAACCACAATATAAACGGTTCTCGTCGTGGCTTAATTAAAATTCTGTTCGCAAGAATTCCTAATAATGAAGCATGAGGCAGGATTATCGGGACCTGATGAGATTTAGGTATCGGTAGACCGTTTTTATAACAATGTGCACTAAGTATTTCTGACTGGCCTTTTGATCTAGCGATTAGAGATTCTGACTGCAATACCGAAGGTCGTGGGTTCGATTCACACTCGAGAGAAAGATGTGTGATGAACTCGTTGCGCAGAACCTAAACCATTAAAGTGGCAAACGGATTTAGTCAGTGGTTTTCTTTTATGACGTGAAAATAAATACACGTAATATCCCACTACACCGCCCCTCTTGTGACATGTCTTGATTTTTTCCGAACCACCTCCTCGTCGCGTGATTAATGAACGATCCTTTATATTTATACGTAAGTCATATCAGCCCGACATCTCGCATCGACATTTCACTTAAAAGGAACAAGGAGAGGGCGATATAGAAATAAATCTGCTCAGTTTATTACGCGAACGTTTTATGGGATTTCACGAGCGACGTGACGGGATCTAGGTGTGCAGATGTCGCTACTGTCGTCTTTTCATCTTAATCATAGTTTAAAACGCCGTAAACTGTAAATGAGCTTTAAGGAAAGTCGGATAAACGTTCAACTAAGGTACGAAGTAGTGTACAAAATATAAAACTATTGTCTGCAACTGTTTTTACCGCTCATTGTTGGGCACGGGTCTTTCCCGCGGGAGATTTGGAGTTCGAATTTTGTTGAACCGAATTTTTTTTTATCGCCGGTGTTCTGATAGTACATCTAATAATACTTTTGGTCTAATGATTTTTATTTTGATGAGTTTTGTCGATCTGATGTTTGGAGAGCATATCTGACGAGAATGCATGTATAATTAATTGGAACTAAATTTGGTACTTTCTGTACGTGACAATTTTAAGGTCACGGTCTCAACGGCTTTAATGTTGACCTTTCAGCCAGAAATAGCTGGGTCGGCAGTAGGTATTGGCGATATCCAATATTAGACAGAATGTGCTACATTATGTAATTAAACAAGGCTGTTGTGTTAATAATGTTGACCGATTGCCGTTAATAACAACAGAGGTTAAGAAATAAAAGAACATTTTTAATCAACTCTTTTACTGGACCACCGCTCGCCACAGTTCTCCGCTCCTGTCTGATAAATGTAAATATTAAGTAATATTATTTTTCCCTTACTAAAAGCAAATCCGTCCTAAGGGGCCGCTGTTTGTCCGAACAAACGTTTATAAATAGATCAGCGTCCAGTAAGCCGACCCGTTACCCGGGTATTTACCCGGATTATCTTTATTTACGTATGTTTATAAGTATTTATATACATTCTCTATAGAACAACGAAATATCTTCTTATAGCAGCCATTCATGTCCCGATATAATTAGAACCCCGCACACTTTAAAGATCTATCTAAAGTACTATAAAAA
>DWEM01002295.1:0-12312 GCA_018245935.1 Agara belti belti
TCTGCGAGGCCCTTTCGATTAATTTCTCGTCGAAGAAAAATCAAGGATTTAAAAGTATTACAGGTAACGCGATAGTTTAATCGACGCCAAACTTTTAAATTGGAAGCGGCCCCGGGATCGTGTTTGCACAATCGGAACGAAATTCCTAAACTACGTCGATTCGTTTTGTTAAGTTCGATGTTAGAGATTTAGCGAGTTGAATGGAAAAGTTGAAGCGGCGGAATTGCACTGGACCAGCACTTTGTTCAGTCCGTTCGCGTGATAATGAAAAACTTTGCTAATACCCTAAAAGCAATATGTAAGGTTCAACTCATTCCTACAAATATAATATAAATACAATTTTAAAAACCCTATCCCTCCTCACTGTTGAAAGTGAAAACCATGCAGAGATGCCCAAAAATTATTAACTATTATGTCCTTTCATAACTGTTTGTAGAAAAATCATCATATTCATAATGTACGGGAGATTAAGCAAATCTAACTCCAAAAAACTGAAGACAACAACTTAACTTAAACTTTAACTTAAAGTAGTTCGTTAAGACCGTTGCCGGTGGAAATACTTAGTCTCTGCCTACCCCTATGAGAAATAGGCGTGACTGTATAATAATATTAATAAGATTAAAAAACAAAACATAATAACCAAACAAACACCTTAAATCAAAAATGAGTAACTAGTAATTAAAGTAAATATAAATGACTCCTTTCTGGATTTCATGTGGCTCTCGACACTAAGACAAATCTAGCGATATCTCATATGTTAAAACCCGTCAAGTCCCATAGGCCGCACCCGCGCTAGAAATAAATACATTCGAAAAACATAACCCTGCCGTCTCAGTCGGGTAATTAGCGTGATATATAAAAGAGGAAGACACACTAAAGAAAGTTAAGACAGCGTCATCAATGAGGCTACGGTGTTTGTTGACACGCGGAAATTACCATATACACACGGTTTTACAGCACGTCCGGTAAAAGCGTACCTCGGAGCGATGCGGCCTGCGTTTGCGTTAACGTCATGCATCAATTTGCATCATAAGGAATATGGCAGCGTTTAATAATCCGCAACGAACGACGTGCATCGCGCCACCCTCCTAATTAAGAGAAGAACATTAGCTCGTGGAGAATGAAGCGAAATTACACGTGAATAGCGAACATCTAATAAGAAGTACGTTTATATAGGTATAGTTAAGACTGTCGAGAGGTTTAATTTACTTTTCTGGATTATTCTAGAAACAATACGGTGAAAATTAAAAACCGTAATGACGGCGACGTGCCTCGCAACCCGTCACGTGTTTCACATTAGCGCGAAAAGTGAACTTCGGAGAGACGCATCGCTACAAAGTAAAGGAAGATCACCCGAAGAATACGTCTAATAACGAGCCTATATAAGGATTTTGAATAAAAGAACCGAAAAAAATTGCTTAGGAGGGTAGCCCGTAGAAATTTTTTAGTGTCTAACTACACTATTGAAAATGAGCGTGATTGTATAATGACAAAAATATTACATAGGAAGCCTACAGGTCAAAAGTATGTAGTGTCAAACTAGGATGTCGCTGTACTCTCTATCATCAAGATTTTAAGTTTTAGCTTCTGTCAAATCACGTGGTAGATGTCGGGCTACTCCGTACGTAAATTGCCGAAATCGACGCATAGCGCACACCAAAGCCGCAGCCGCACGACGCATCGACATACATTGACAGGTCATCCACGAGTCACGTCAAATACAGTTATACGACACACTTAAGTACAAGATAAGTGTATTGTGTGTAACGTTTGGTCGTGAAAATGAGGCTACGTTCTTGGAAGTTTTGATGTCGTTTTCTTTGCTATGGCTATCTCGGAGGTAATAGATAAGTAAGCTATTATGTTTGTGTTACGACAGCGTACATCTATCAGATTGTTTAGTATGAACATCGATATCAAATTTGTCAGAGACAATTATTTGGTAGAGACACCGAATTATATGTAGTTTTGTTTCGGCAGTAGCGATTTATTTAAAGTATACGATTTAGAATTATCGATCAATATAACAATGCCAAAAAGTGTATAGTGATAGTTCAAATTAAATTTCGGATATAAATACCGAGGGTTTTGAATTTCCATGTTCCTGCCTAATTACCTAGACTAGCTAAGTATATGAAACGGATCTAACGCTAATTTGGAAATGATACTTAAATACCTCCACGGCAACATCAACTGCATATTTTCAAAACGTAATCTGTCAGACTGAATGAGAGTTTGAATGCTTTTATGCAAAACATTACAAGCGCATAAATGGAAGTGACGAGGCGTTTTGGCAATTTATTGAAGGCGTAGCACATAATAGATTTCCGACTAAGAACAAAACACAAGCACATAATTACAAAATAATACCATTCAAGCACTATTCAGCTGTTCACCAAGGTGTGTTCCATTGTTTCTTATACGCATAATACGTTCCAGCAACGTACTGCTAATGGTGGCGAAGTGCTAATTTGAAATTGTAATGGCCGATAGAGAGCTATGGAATGAAGAGATAGTATCGTTGAACGATACCGCATGACAGTTACAAATTACCAATTATAGACACTAATGTAATTACATATTTTTTGTATACATTCTATTCAGGTATCGTACGTCCAATCTTATGACAATTACGGACACGTCATACAAATGAATATGACTTCGGTAATTTTCTAGAATTTTCTACACATTGCGATCCGTACGAGCAACATAACGTGACACAAAAAAGGAAATTCATTGGTAAAACAGAAATTGATATATTGAAACACTCAAAATTAGGCAATAATGTTATATTTTATATCATAAGTATTGCATTAGACCAGTAATATTTTAATACTTTTGAGAGTACTTAAATTTTTACTCTTGATGCATATAGAAATAGCTTCAGAACTATGAGTATGTAAATATATACATAGTTTCAGTTCCAGTTATATGGCAGAAATTGGATTGTGTAAATAATGTGACACGATTTTTTTTGAATTTGAATTTATTCTTTTAACGAATTTTAATGATTTACATTAATATCATAAACCATAAACCAGATTCTACCTTCAGTAGAGTAGCAGTCAAACTAACAAACAGTCCAATGTGTTACTTTCCCGTAGATGTAGAATAACTGTGCCCCTTCAGATTTGTTTGAAAATATCTTTATCTTTTATATTAGGATCCGATCCAATCCGCATTCGCATCCAGCCTCATACGTGGATTATTCGCAATAACCGAAATATATAAGCATAAGCACAGTACTACGCTGATTTACCAAAGCAATATGATCATTACAACACCAGAGTTTTTAGAACACGTTACTTATTAGGTTAATTATGATGCTTGCCAATTGTCTGACATGACAAGTGATTAAAGTGACCCTATGCGTACGAGATTAAGGTATAAACTCCTGTAATGAACCAGTATTGCGAAATGCAATTATCTTGCAATAAACCCACGCTTTCATCTTGTTTATGGCTAACTAATATTAGATTTTCAAGCTTGGGCACAAGAAATGATATGTCTGTCATAAGAAGACGGCGCCTATCTGAATTTACTTGTAAATGGATAACAACAAAGCACATTTACGAGGTACTATTTTCAATTAAAGTTAAAATCATTAATTACACCACAATCAAATAAGTATTACTAAAATTAATCAATCACCTGATGAAAATAATGATTGATTTCATTGACTTGACTTAGTGCTCTTTAAATTTAATAAGAACGATGTGTTAAAGTTCTTGTTAGAGTGTGAAACACAAGATACAAAATATTTCTAATTAATAGAATATAATAATCGCGCATGTATTTGTTTGGCAAAGCTAAGAAATGTATTTTAGAGACCACTATAATTTAATAAGAAAATATGTAACCTTTGAATATATACCCTTACAGACTCCCATAAAAAAAATTACAGATGTATTAGTCATCAATGATAATAAGAAATATAACAATACGGCAATCGTCACAGTATTTAGCAAATAAGTAAAATTATCGCGTTTATTCCAGACTGTACGAACCCTAGATCGAAAGAAAACAATATTTGGCAGTATACTGTTCCATATTTAACCCAATGAAATTGATAGAATATCGGGGAAAAGTCACTCAAGTATCTTTATACTAGGGATAAAATCCTACGTCTTGACTCCAGTTCGAAATACGATATTCGGAAAATATTTCATGGAGTGCACTCATATTGTGTTTCTGCTAATAAACGTATGCTCCAAAAGAATTATGTCTTTGAAGCAATGAATGGTAAACAGTGCCATTCTAATATGAGTATTCTACGAGTGTTTAAGCTGTGCGGTGAGAGACTAGAGCTAAACGTTAAACCCTAATTATGTAGGCAGCACGCCAAGCTAAACCCAGTAAATTTGAATTCGAAACTCGGATACCGGATTGCCATTGTTACAATCGGGTTGTCCATTCTTGTAATGTGAGGAGACAATACGTTCAACGTATTGACTTTTTTTTTTAAAAAAAAAAGGAAATTTTGTATTGCATCTTTCTAGACGGTATAGTCCGAGATTTGATTCCTGACACACGCATTCGCTATGGAATATATGTGCAGAAATCTTTAGCTATAATGACTAAAAATATCGTGTCGAAATCTTTTCACCAAATACTTCTCTATATCATTCTCACAGACAAGTCGCTGATTAGCCACTTTATTATTCTGAAGAAGATCCATGAATGAAGACTGTGGACTGACAAAACGGTTGATGATGCTGATTTAAATAGAAGCAGTATCAACATTGAATAGGATTAAAGTTGTAACTGATCACAGACGCATCGCTACTCCTGCAAACTAACATCAATTAAGGTGGGTAATTCAACAGTACAGACGCGTCTGAAGACATAGTCACATCCCTCGTGAAAGATTAGCATAAGATAATCGCAAGACTAGTCAAGTTGATATGCTAGACTCAGATTAAGTAGGCAACTTGCCAAACTCGACGTTGTAACTTGATTGGAAGGTGTGGGACCAGAATTATAGCGTGCAAAGATCAGGGAGATGTTTGTAATTTTTATTGAATAAGGACAGAGCGAAAAGACTGAAACCTTTTCTAACGGTAAGTGATCTAATCAAATTGCAAAGTCAAGGAATTATTTTGAAGGAGTAGCGATATAACGTACAGGAAACAACTCAAATGGCATTCCTTCCAAATACTGCACGTAAATGCGTAGTAAAATTACGCCTGAACTACAAATACTATAAGTAATGAATCCAATAGGTGCGGCTGAAACTTCCTTCTTCAGCGTGTAATGTGATTTGATTTCCGGCCGGGCGTATATCTAAATGATCACTTTAACTATCAACTCCAATAAAACGCAATAATAATAAATAATTGTTTGCAATTGTGTCCCTACATATTTGTAAGCATCGACGTCCATAGTATATAGTAAGGAAGGAACGCACATAATAAGGAATATTAATGTATAGTGCTATGGCAATAGGCTCACCACCTATTCCATTATGGGGCTTAAACGTAACTGGTGAAATGTGGGGGTGTACTACACTCCTCTGCCTACCCCTTCGGGGAATACAGGCGTGATGTTACGTTAATGTATAGTTCTAAATGTAAGTTCTATTTGAAATTTCAATTGTAAGTACATAAGTAAAACTAGGGTGAGAAACTCAATAATTATTATCATTCTTAGAAATCTACACACAATCAACCTAAAAACACATTCGCAGGTCGAACGTGTCATTACGACATTCACCTTAATTGTTTAGTTAGCAAGTTCATGGCAACTTTAATTGCCCAAAATGAACTGTAACGAACTTATAATTAAAGCTCTAAGCACCGTAAAAGCCAGTTATGTACTGTAAAATCCTGTTAGATTGTTTCCAGTTGCACGTTTTAAACAATCTCCAAGGAATTTTTTAGTACGATACATTCGATAATATCTTGGAACACAACTTTAAAATTGTAGCAAATATATATTTTGTTGTAAATGGAATAAAGTTTTATATCGTGTGTTCGAATAATCTGCATCGCATTGCTCGAGGCGCTCGTATTGTGAACTAGGACGTGAGATTGCATTCGAGTCTTCGATTGACAATAGATTCAATCAAGCGTTAGCTTCATTACAAGTGCAATATTAAGCTGATTTAATACAAGCTAATGTGTCGAGTAAACGTGCATAGTAAAATAACACCAGCCGATAGCATTTCGCATTTGGAAACGTAACGACAAATATCAATTTCAATGAAACATACACACTTCACAGAAACGACGGAAATGAGAATAGAATTACGGAGTTAAAGTTCATTTTCTGAAAACGCAAGTCAATTTAAATCCTTCACTAGCATTAAGCTTGGGCCAAAGTTTCAACCATCATTGAAAGTTACTCGTTTTAGCAAGCACAACAATAAAAAGAAACTTTACATTTGAAACTGGTTCGAATTGGAATTTACTTATACGTATTTAACCTGTTCTTAATTCAAGAGAAAATCTGAATAAAACCCCAAGTAAGTTATTGTCCACTCAACCATTGTATATTTTTGATAATATATTTATTTAAAAAACGTTTCAATTATAAGATAAACAGTTGGTTTTAAATAAACCTTTTTGTTAGTAGAGGTACATAAATTAGCAATGAAAAGGAGTAAGAGAGTAATAAGGATACTTAATATTTATACTTCACTGTAACAGATATATTTATACGTTCGAAATGTAATACTCAAAGTAACGTCACACGACATCACAGCCCTTGGCTATATAAAGACAGATCTTTGCCCTTTGAGAGTCGAGTATTTATAAAGGTTTTGTCATTTCTAGTGATATTCTTGCTGCAGGCAATTTCTTTGTATGTTCAGATCAGAAGATCGTTGTTCGAGATAGTTTGATGTCTTTTGTTTTGTTATAGTATACAAAAATATATTGGTAATACAAAATCAAATGTTATATAAGATGTAAAGACGTAGTTCCTTTTTTTCGCAGTGATAGTAGTGGTTTGAAATTCAGTCTCTCACTCCGGGGGATGCGGGTTCAAACCCTGGCACGCACCTATAACTTATTACGTGCGGTACAGCTTAGACGCGTAAATTATGATCTTAAACCTTCTCGTTATGGAAAGAGACTCCTGTCCAAAAGTGAAAAAAAGCTAGAAAAATAAGAGTGGAAAATTTAATATTTTAAGGAATGAGTTTCGTACCATATATAGATATGAGGTAAATAAGCTATTTGCGACAATTTGGACTTGAATTATGGCAACAGTGGTCAAAAAATTATCCTGTTCGAGGCATAATTTCAAATGTTTTTAGAATTTTAGAATCGCAAATCCTTCGTTTCGTGCATTCATAATTATGGGTCATCAAATCTAAAGTCAGGTAAAAGCCTTTTATTACGGCAGCCTAAAGTCGTGCTAACGACCGACTTCAGCTAGTAGGCGGAAGTTATTAGCGAGGCCGTTGACCCCACTGACGCCGCCCGCCCAAACAATATCTATGAGAAAAAAAATACAGGATGAATTTGCATAAACTATTATTTATAGTTCCTTAGTTACTGACTGAAAAATTGTAAGATATGTTTATAAGAAGGTTGCTTTTAGTTACTCTTTTCGCATAAATTACAGATTAAATATAATAAGATGCGCAGCAAATGTCAATATTAGCTTTACTGGACATACGGATCATAGAACGACTTGGAATAATGTTATAAATATTCTGCACAATATGTAAACTATTTACTTAACTACATGTATCAGTATTACTTTTAGGATACTCGCCAAAAGCTCCAGTACATACACTATGAAACTTGTACGGCAAAGCGCCCATAACTTTTGTAATATTGTTATAGAACTTGGCCGCAGTGCCTATCGTATTGCCAGTTTAAAATTGGAATTTGAAAGCGCCAAGTTTGTCGGCGCTTGGAACTGGGAGCTTGATGACGTAGTCAATTAGTGCGTCGTTCGCTCAA
Organism: Agara belti belti; assembly: GCA_018245935.1. Taxonomy (NCBI): domain Eukaryota; kingdom Metazoa; phylum Arthropoda; class Insecta; order Lepidoptera; family Hesperiidae; genus Agara; species Agara belti. The sequence goes on from DWEM01002295.1 coordinate 7,914, forward strand.
CTACAAGCACTTGAGTTTTCTCGGCTTCATCTACTTGACCCGTGTGCTCGAATTACGAAATTCAAAATCTTCGACCGTTCATGGTTGGAGTTGTTTGAAACATCTAAGACATAAATTTTGATACATATATCTACAAGCGTAGGCATTTATAATTTTTTTGACAACTACTCCGAACTTTAATTCTATTTAAAGAAATGATATCGTTATGCTGTATGCAGACACTGCTGTATGCTGCTGCAAATCGATGTTCTGCAAGTGGTTTTATAATTTAATTTATCCATTAATTGAATATTTTTTCAAAATAAACATTATTACCACACCTGACACTACTGACACATACTTGATTATTAAAGTAATATTAAATTATATAAGGCCCGGTTAAGTTTAAAAATTTCAAAGCGTAAACTATATCACAGTGGGCGGTCGGTCTGTTTCAAACTTTCATCGCTTATATTATTGTGCAGTAACATTACATATGCACGTGACACACATTTCATTCTGACCAAGCGCCTAGCTCCTTTTAACTTCAAAGGTGTTCAAATTCTTAAAAAGACCTAGATTCGACCTGGGTCACGTTTGGTACAAAGTCAACGTTCAGATCTTTCGCAAAGAGCTCCGGGCATTAAGGTGAGCTTTTAGAACGCAAATGTTAATAACATGGCCCGTAGTCTGTAAGATATCAAATAAATGGATGGTAAAGTACTAAGAGTATAAGGTATCTTAGAGGTATTTTACACAATGGCGCGTCATTAAAACCATGAGGGACCTTTAGTGGCGGCTTTGGAAAATCTTACGACAATAGCAAAAAAAAAAGCCAACTCCAAAAGTCACGGCTACGATGGACGTTTTGTTAATAAAGGAAGGTCTAGTTATTACAAATAGTAACAGATTAACAACAGTTAATGACAGGAAAAGTATTATGGATTTATTATTAGAAGGGCAGATTTGTTTGTGCATCTCAACCGAGGCAATGGAACGTTCATCCGTCAATCTGCAATCAATTAATAACCACTCGGATACCATTAATTCCCGCGAAAACGAACTTGTGAATGTAATATATGACAAGTAAACATCATGGCGTAAAACCAAATGTTTACGTAACAAATCTATCGGGAAAAAGCCTGTGAAATTTCAATATGAAAATTGTTATTTCTCGTGCCATTTGACACGACGCTTATAACTCGCGAGAGGATAAGTGAGCAAAAAATTGTTTTGCGACAAAAAATTGCTGTCGACACGCGTTAACAATTGACATATTGATTGTTCCAAGTGAAGCGCGCATTTAGTCGAGCGTGTGATTACACTATATGATTTATAAAGATATAGAATATAGATTGATGACGATAGTAGATTGTGATCCCGAACCGTAACTAGGTCATTCTAGCGCCAAGCAATATGACTCATTTGGTAATTTTACGACCAACTGGCCTTGATGGATGGCATTTTGTAGATACCATATGGCACGATTATTGATTTATGGATTTGAAGCCTTAGAAGCAAGTGACCGAAGGAGCGATAGCTTTTGGTTTTGTTGAAAGTTACAGTTGAACAGAACATGAAGAAACACGGCTACGAAAGTTCTAAAAGGCAGTATCATTTTCTCAAACACTCTCTGTTTCCGATCATATCTGACAAATTGCATGACGAAAGGAACGCATTGTCCGCAAAACTTTTAAGTATTGAGCGAAGACAATATTCCCAGCATCACTACGAGAAGCGAGTTTTCAGCTCTCAAATGAAAAATGCAGCGCCGAGCGCACGCTGAATGAAAGATCGCGGCGCAAAACGAAAAAAAAAATCCTCGACCCGACAAAACAGCGGTTACGTTGCCAAACAAGAAAGGGACGCCTTTTCATAAAACACTCGTGTTTGTTACTGTTTTATTATCCGATTTACACTTTTCGTTACGTCAGTACACAGCAAAACGACCGATGTGAATAGACGGTGCTATTTTGCAGCAATTCTACGCTTAATTTATGCGCTAAATTACGAAACACGAAAGGCACTTATGAGGTTGATTTGCAGGATTGTATTCATCAAGAGTTTTTCATGCAGCTTAAAATGCTTATGTAATGAAATATTGAATTACAGACTATCCAATACAGATAGTTTAATATATCTGAACAGCAATTTACATATCGACGTATAGCTAATTTAATGTAAAAATAAATGCAAATACATATTGCTACATCAATATTAAAGCAAAATCCACTTAATTATTCGACTCAGTCCAAGAAGACAAATCAAATAAACCAATACTAAAGGATGGTCTATGTACAGCTACGTCACTGTAATGATGTGGAATCATTGTAATGATTTAATCATTGAATTATGTATTATTGTGAAATCGATGTAACAGCAAAGATTATAAATAATTGTAAAACAGGCGTAATAATCATCGGTTTCTTTCTTTCTTCCTAATGACGTTATTCTGATGATATACAAATAAGTTTAATGACATTCAGTCTTTATCCTTCACTTATAAGTATTTAATGAATTTGTGAGATGAAAGAAAAATATTCAAAAACTAATGAATGTCTAAAATTCAATGTCTCTTTCATGCTAATTGTGAAATTTTCTCTTACTTTGAAAGTTTCACCATCTCTTACAGAAGATTGTTTCTTGTCCCAAAATACCTGTAACACAGAAAAAAGTATTAAATATAAGTATTATCCAATCTGACAAGTACATTTACGACATATGAAATATATATATGATCTACGGAAACAACATATATACAAAATTTCTAACTCCTATCAACATGCATTTGGTTAGAGATTTTTTTTTAATAAAAAAATTGAGTCATAAAACTTTTCTCTTTGACTTAATCATCTTGTATGTGAGTCCATGTATCCCAATTAAGTTATTTTGTATGCACAATGCAAAAAAAAAAAAACGAAAATATGGTTCATTTGAATAACTAAAAGGTTAATAAATGTATGTAGTCAATTAATATGTAACGACGAGAAACTAAATAAGTTCAAAAATTTTAGTTCAAGCTACAAGGGTATGGTATATAGATCTCCTTCTTCCATTTATTTCATATTTCTAAATGGAAGAAACTATGCCGGTGTGAAACTGTAGATATATATTATATGTATGGAGGTTCCTTTATCGGAACGCAATTTATGCGGGGACATGAATAAATCGAAGAAATAAAGGTGCAAGGGGAATTTATCTAGAGAGATATTGGCACTATAAAACACCCCAAGAAAGTACTACAGTATTTGCTCTGGGTTCGTGAGATAAGTATGAAAATAGGTATAGCCATTTTCTATAATATTTTATATCTCAACTTAATGTTCTCTGTGTACGGTACGTATGAAATATATTGTTGATATTTACATTGTATTTTAACCAAACTTCAGCCACGAAAGACGAGAATCGATATATTTGAAAAGTTATTAAATAAATAATCTGTAGTGGCATACGAGAAGTAAAACGATGTTAGGTTTTTAACGAAACTTAAATAAATATCACGATGTTTCTAACTAATGTCTGAATTGAGTTTGAAACGCATGGAGATTTGGCCTTTGGCATTTGTAATACGAGGACAATGTTTATACGGCAGTTTATGAAAAAAAATAGTAACATCCGTTCATCACCTCCGGCTACGCCATTCCGGCAAACACTCCAACGTGCCAAATTTGTATAACTATGAGTATCTCGAAAATATTGCTACGAGTGAATCGAAAATATTACAATAAATAACGAACTCTGAACAGAGAATATTTGGAACGCGTTCAAAAGCGGTCAATTTCGTTGAAATAGGTTCTGAATGCGCCCAATGGATTCTAAGAGTACCTACAGGTAAGAAAATTTTGGCAAACAATTTCGCCTCAGCGATAGAGTATTTATGGGACGAGAGAGCTTTCGCGAAACTTTTAAATTTTGATAGAAACGAAATGGATTTGATAATGCTATAGTGTGTTTTAACCCCAATTAATCACTGGAGCAGCGCAATAAAGTATTGCTTATCAAAATGCTATCCTATTAAAATCTTTTATATGTTTTTACTACAGTTTGGTGTTTCTAATGCAGCAACACCTCAATGAATAGTTCATAGTATGAATATGTTTTATCTATCCTTCAATAGACTGTTCTCAATAAGTGCCATTGTACCTTTGCCATAACTATAATTAATAGACAACAAAGCTGATGTGACATCGCCCGAGACAGTGACATGATGCAATCGACGTGACGCGACATAATGCATTTCTTAGTAACGAGATAGAAGGTAAATCAATAGACTATCACTGCTGCCTAGCGCACACGTAATCGCTTCGGCCATTCATTACTATTCACTGAAGTACAATAAATGCTTTTATTGTTAGAGCCGCTCCATTTTGTAGGTATGCATTGTAGAAAAACTAAGCGGCACTTAAAAGGATATAAAATA
>DWEM01002296.1:0-12312 GCA_018245935.1 Agara belti belti
GACTATATGGGCAATAGGCTCACGGCCTATTCCATTGTGGGACTTAAACGTAACCGGTGAAATGTGGAGGTGTACTGCACTCCTCGGTCTACGCCTTCGGGGAATACAAGCGTGATGTTACGTTTTACGTTTTTGAGACTACCCTAAATTTTAAACACGATGCTCGCTTTATGCATTGGTAAGGAATGAAAGCACCACATTTTCCACGTAAGTTCAGAAATAATAAACAAAATGAAAATACTTTTAATTGCACATCTATCTTGATTATAAAAAAATTGAACTGCAAATAAAAGAAAATGAATGAAAAGCAACAGAATTGCTGGTGTAGTGTTTACTTTATGCGGAGAGGTGGAGTCGTGGCTCGTTGGGGGGTGGCCTGATCTTCCACAGTATATGTATGTATTGCCTTGGCTCAAAAACCTCTTTAAATACATAAAACTACATCGGTATCAACAATTTTGACACTATACCTGTCGATCAATTTAATCGGACTATCTATCAAAATGATAAAAGAAATATGTATGAAGTGCTGTGTGACTTATCAATAGGATCTGAAGTGCTGCACGCTACTTCAAAAGTTGAACGTAGAAACAAATAAGTTAATAGACATGTGATCACATACCGTCCCCGTCATCTTCAACGAACTTAGTTGACTTTACAATGTGAAAGTGTGGGATCTCAGTTGGCACTACTGGCAGTCTCGAGGGGGCCGGTTTGACACCTGCGAGTGTACCGATACATTCCAAATTAAATGTAAAACAGTAAACTGGGGCTTTGTAATGCCCAACAGCTCGAGTTTACCCAACTCTTATTACATGGTATTTTTACAAAGAGACAGTTTCATCAGTCATAAGATCTTATAGCATTTTACAAATTATACAATACAATTATAGTAAAAGGATTCATTACAAACACCAAATCAGAAGCTTTCATACAAATTTATCACTAGTGAGCATGAAGTATCTGCAAACTGGTGAGTTAGCAGTATCCTGGCCACTACACAGCTGATCCACTGAATAACAAATGTTTTCAGACAAGCCAATTGATGTCCAAATGATTGTATTTAATTCTTTTTCTAAAATAACATTCAGTAAACAATGCTAAAATGGAATTTTTGTTACTATTTAATACAAATATATTCCCAGAGTTATTTCATAAACTACTTATGGTTAAGTTTTACAATAAACAAAGTAAGCAATATATATCAGCAAAATTTATCACCACCACTGATACCACATCCTGTAGTCAAATTGTTACCTCGGTACTTACTTTCAATGGTTTCCATCTCGGTCTTGGTCTTCTTCTTTTCAGTGCTAATACTGACATATTTACTCTCACGAGACCTCGAGTTCCCTGTGCAAGTACGGAATAATTACACATTTACTTTTAGTATTTAATTTTAGCCAAATTACATTGTTAATTTAAAAAAAATTACCAATTAAAGGTACTAGCACAGGCACAAGCTTAGGCATTTAGCCAAATGGTGTGACTATCTGGGTAGTGCAGTGTGAAGTAATTGAAAGGGGGAATCCAAAGACGTCATTCATTAACACAAAATAACAAAAAATTAGAATGTATTGTATTAATGACTATCCACCGTAAGCTTGAAACTGGAATAATGTCATCGCTGCTTCTTGTTGTCTTGTTTCTACTGAGGTGCATGGAGAAAGGAGAACCTACAATGTGTGCACTGTTGATTACCATACCTTTGTTGGGATGACTTGAAAAGTTTGTGAGGTGTAGGGCACTGTTTGGGTCCAATGCCCGCACCAAGTCCCAATGTCCAGCCTCAGTAAGCGCTTCTAGTAGCAATTCAAAAGCACGCGGCCCGCGCCGCGTTATGTCCATGTAAAGTTGACGTTTTCGTATCCGAGCATCTTTGCTAATGTCCTATAGTAAAAATGAAATCATTGTATTTATGTTTTCACAAACTGCAAAATGGCTATGGTTATAAATACATTTCGTACATATTTGACAAAAACCAAATAAAAAGAACACAAAATATACCTTGTATGGTTCGATCATCTGCTCTGAAAAAACACCCTTCTCGTACAGAGCCGATACCATCGGGTCGAGATCGGTTTGCTCCACTAGGGAGCTAAAGTTTTTCTGAATAGATTTCCTATGTTCTTCTTCCATTTTACGATTCCATAGAATGCCTACTAATCAAAGAAAATCGTACAGTTTTGTGTTTACTATTCACAAACGACTATACTGAACAAACAAACAGCAAAACAAATAAGATACACGTTATTTCAATAGATGATTCATTATTTATGTTCTTTATGGTAAATTCGGTTAGTCAGCCGTCTTCCATCTGTCAATGTCATCAAGTCAATCTCATTTTGTTTACAAGGTGTCTTTCCTTCGAATTTTATAATATATAACTATAGCTATAATCGGCTAATATATTTATATATACGTCTGAGATGTATGATACGTCTTTGTTCTCAATATAAAATGGGTATGTCTGACATACTATGTCAGTGTGTAGTCTATGGTTTAGATACTGTCTTTGATTTACTGTCATTCATTGATAAGGGATATATATATATATATATATATATATATCCCTTATATATATGACTGTATGACTGTCATTCGTCAGAAACTCCAGGACTGCAGAGTTGTGCTTCACTTCTGTCGTTTTATTATTACTGCTTTACTGTGCTTCACTATTAGTAATCACTCCTATTTCGTCGACTGATTGTATTCTATAAGTGATCGTCGTAACGTATTTGTAACTATCTTTTACTTAAAAGCATTGAAGTTATTAGAATCATGTTTGCAAAATTGAAAATTTTATTTTTCGCGTTATCTGTAATAGTCGGAATTACCTTAGCATACGAAAAGTCTCATATTTCGTCAGCGAAAATAGAGGTGAGTGTCCATCCAAATGCCAAAAACAATGTAGCTGTGGTATCATTGATATTCACAAAAATACTGCTTTTTTGTGTGATATTGTGAGTAATGAGTTTGGAATAGTAAATCGAAATTTTTTAATCTGAAAAAAGAACGTGATGGAAGTTTTTTCAAACCGTGGAAACACAATTTTTATATCTTTGCCCTGATACAGACATGCAGAGGATGTTCATTAAACAGACTTCCAGAAGTGAAGAAGTTCGTAATGGAGGACGCTCCGTTCTATGAGCGCGTGGACGTCAAGTTCATCTCTGGAGCTCCACCTGAACTTGTTCTTTTGGGTGAAAATGATCAGGAGCTGGAGCGTGTTCCTTTATCTAACTTCAATCGGCAGGAGTGTAATGACCTCATCCAGGAGTATGGATTCACTAAGAAGTCAAAGAATGAGGAGTTTTAATTCTTTTATAGTTACTGTATTGTTTTAGAAAAAAATTCAGATCAGTAATAATACTGCTCGGTACAATATATGTAATTTACAATGAAAAACATTACAAACACCATTTAACAACAAAATCTCGATTCAGTAATCTTAATCAACATGCAGCCAAATGGCTCTAGCTTTGTTTTCTCGTATATACATGTAGTATCACCTCTGGCTATGTATTGTGAAACTCGACTTCATTATTCTTGGCCTTCACAAATTATTAGTATTTGCAGATTATTGATGTTTCTTTTGAATAATCACTGAATTGAAGTATTAGATTCATGCCTGTTGAATACTTTGCAACATATTTTTTACACTGGCTGATATACATATGTGTCATTTCCTAATTTGTATAAAATATTCATGACTAGCTTTTGCCTGTGACTTCGTTCGCGTGGAATAGCATTCAAATAGTGAAAGAATTTTTGAAATCGGTCCAGTAGTTTTGAGCCTATTCGTTACATACACACACACAAATCTTTCCTCTTTATAATATTAGTATACATGTAAAATATATGTATTTAAAAGTGGATTTACATGTATCTATGTAACATAGCAACTTACTAATTTCATTCCATTTTTTATGAGATTGTTTATTTTAACTTATTAAGCTAGTAATATAAAAATGTAATGTACGATTAAATGATAGATATGATAGCTCTACAGACGTTTTATTATATACCTAGTGATACAAATATTCAAGGAAAGATTTTAATCACACTGTTTCAAAATTGGAAACACTGATGACTTTCCTTATAATACGAATGGCCAGATGAGTGACAGTCCAAGGGGTGGACAGACTTCCAGCCCCTCCCCCCCCCCTATATTGATTTCAACCTCACAACCTCTTCAACAGAAACTTTTTTTTCAATCATTCTCATCATTTCCCTGCATGCAGTGCTACATAGGTTTCGAGTCTACGAGGTTAATAAGTTAAGATTGGCAGTTGACAGACATTGCAAATATTAAAAAACATTAGGGAACTCGAGGCATGTTTTTTTGTAACCTGTAACCTGCAAGAGAAATTAAATTTTATAAACACAACTTCTAAAATAAACGGTTTGTGTTAGGACGAAATCTAATCACCAGTCTCAGAATGAAATCTAAAGCCTTTGCTGTTTTCAGTGTTAAGAAAGTTTAGTAACTACGGCAATCGAGGTTGTTTACAGTTTAATAATTATTATAAATTATTGCAGAAGTTAATTGATAATTGACTAATGAAGTGGCTTGAATCAGATTGCTCGACTGTTGGCTGTAGATCTTACATATTTAAATTAAACCATAACACATGTGGTCTGCATGTTTTAGTCTTTTTTGTTGTCTATACGATGATAGGTAACACCTACACTTCATAATGAAATACTTGAAATTAGCTAATAAATTACGCTGTTATCTACGAGTATAGATGACGCACAGCACAGTAAAACAGATGTCGACACGTGACCACTTCCGGGTTTGCACGCCCACATGGGCTTTGGGCCATGCTTGTATAATGTTGTGCAGAGGGCTGCAGCATATCTACTTGTGTCACTCATGTTACAAGTTTTTCAATTACTCATTTGTTTTGTAAAGGTGTTCGGTTTGAATTTATAGATATCATGTATTGTTGTAATTTTTTTTCATTATTAATAAAACCATATTTTTCAATCTAATAGGTTTTAGCATAAATCTAGTACAATGTTCATAAGGTTAAAGAAACTGCACAGTATATGTATAAAGCGGTAAACATTAATAATACTGATCAGGTTTTGGATTGTATCACTTATTGGAACATAGCAGTCAATAAAATTGAAATATGCGATGTCACGTCAGGGAAGAGGTTGAACAAAAGTGACCACCCATAATGCCGAAGCATACAATTAAAAATATATGAATTTTTTTCGTGATTATAAAGTTTACGCACAGCGGTACTTTTGAACGAAAACATCAATTAAAAGCACGAGAAGATTGTAACTAATATATTATATAATATAATATTTATATAAAACATGGGTTAGGTGAGTAGGGTGCAGTCTAGATCCTCGTCGCGGCCTTCGGCGTGCGAGCGCCGCAGAACGCGGGCCACCACGTCGGCCAGCGCCTCGCGCGCGCCCTCCTCCAGCAGCGCCAGGCACTGCGGCGCGAAGGCGGGGTCGTGTGGCAGGCGCAGTACGGCACGCAGCGCGCTCTCGGCGCCGGCGCGCACGTACGTGTTCTTCTCCTTGGTGCCGTTGACGAGCGCCGGCAGCAGCGCGCGCAGCAGCTCGGCCGGCAGCCGCGCACACTCCCGCCCCAGCGCGCCGCTCGCGCGCGCCATCAGCTGCTTCACGTCGTTGCTCGAATGGTTCATGCTCTGCACAACAACACTTACTTTTGTATTATTATCTTCTACCTGTAGTGTCCACTCTACTTTGTTAAGAATGGAACTTATTTTGACACCTGTAATTGTCCTTAGAAAGACAGAGTAGAAAAGATAGTGTTGTAACAAGCCCATAATGATTGTCTTAAGAACTTTTGTAGTCACATGCTGACGTTAGATTAAACACAAACGGCAAGCGTAAATAAAAGAAAAACGCAATTAATAAATATGTTGATTCGAGCAAATAGAACATGGGTTTACAAATTAATGAAACTCACCCTAACAAATTGAGAGAGAATATTAGGAGGAATCGGTCTGTCCTTCTGCAGTAGATGCCTCATGAGGTAGGCCATGCCGCGAATGCCGTTGCACGCAATCGGGATCTTATCACTGGCGAGGTAGCCCAGCAACACCTTGTCCACCTTATCCTGGAACTGCTCCGTATAGACCACCTCGGGGGTCTCCTTGAGGGCCACGAACAATGCGCAGGAGCGACCGTGAGTGAGCAGCCAGTCCTCCTGGGGTGCATGAGCCGAAATGGGGTTTCCGGCGGCGAGCACGTGGTGCAGCACGGCGGCGTCGCGATGCGCCGGCGGCAGGCAGTGCAGCAGCGCGCCTAAGCAGCCGCCCACTGGGCCTCGCGGCGGGTCCTCCGCCTGCGCCAGCATGGCGGGGTTAGTGAGCGTGCTCAGCACGTTGAGCGCCAGCTGCTCCGACATGCGCTGTCCGCCCGCCGTGATAATGTTGCGCAGCGCCTGCAGCATGGTCTCCTTGATGACGGGATCGTCCACAGTCTTCACAGCGTTGTGTACATCACTAAAGATAGGATCGGTGCGGGTGTGGATTAGCACCAGTTGTGCAAGCGCGCTGCCCGCCTTGATTCTGACGGGTCTGTTCTGATCTTGTAGCGATTTCACAAATGTCGTTTGCAGTTGCGGCAGGAACTGCTTAAGTTGCACGCCAACCTAAAAATATTTTTGTTTATTATTGATTTAAAAAACGTGTTAGTTAAAGTGAAGAATAAGCCTCGGATACGGTTGTACTAAACTAAGTATATAAACGTGAAAAACCTCAGTATTTATTAACGTATTGGATGTTCGTCGAGGTTTACGACACCTTAGAAATGAGGGCGGCGAGCGTGTCGAGCACGGCGGCTTTGAGGCTGGAGTTAAAGCGGTCGCCGAGGATGCGTATGAGCGGCCCAGTCACGTGGATGATGGCGGGCTGCAGCGACGCGGCGGGCGTCAGCTTCACTAGTTCACCGAGCATGAGCGTCGCGTTTTCCTTGTCCTCCGGCATGCCATTGATGATGGACTCGCGAAACAGCGGCAGGAGGGGCGTCAGGCCCTATAAGAATACATTCAAATTTAAGATGCAACTTTTTGGCCGTAATTTCTAATTTCGATTCGATCCAAAGTAATGAAGTAATGTTTTAGATATTCAAAGAAACACATTATTTCATTATTTCATTAAAATAAAGAGGAAAAATTAGTGCAAGACATCGGGAGGTCATTATCGGGAAAAGAGATCTGTTTAGCAATGACGATACAGTACCTTCGGTAGACAAAAGCCGGGAAGGTCGCCCTCGACATCGGCGGCGGCGTAGCGCACGGCCTGGCGTACGTCGGGCACGTGCGCGACCAGCTTCTCGGCATCCAGCGTACGCGTTAGCGCCGACAGCGCCTCCCACGCCATTTGCAGAACGTCGCGCGTGCGCTCCGCGAACAGCAACAACAGCCCGCGTAGCAGCACACCCACGTGCGGGCTGAGGTCGGCGCGCGTGTGAGTCACGAACGCGCACAGCAGCGCCGCCGCCGCGCGACGCCTCTCACTCTCCGCTTCACTCTCGGGCGTGCGCACTATCTCCAGTAAAGTGTCGATTATGCTGTAACAATGAGGAACTTTATTATAATATTCACACAAATATAATTTATATTTATATGTTCAAAAATTACGGCTCAAACACATTTATATTCATGTTTATATATTTCGGACTCGTTGTTTTTTGCAATACGTGCATGATCCGCGTTCTGACGTTACCATCGCACTCCGGCTTCGTCCACGACGGGTAGCAGTGCGTCGCGGCAATGGTCGAGCTCGCGCGCCTCGTGCGGCGTGCCGCGCGCCGCCACCAGCGCCGCCAGAAGCGCGGGCAGAACGCGCGGCAGGTGCTTGGCCAGCGCGCCGCCCGCCGCCGCCGCCAGCGCCGAAAGCGCGCGCGTGTCGGCTCCGCCGGCGCCCGACGTGAGCACGGGCACGAGGTAGGGCAGCACGGCGCGCGACTTGATGGACATGATTTGCTTGAGGCCGTCCAGCGTGGCGTCGGCCAGTGCCGCATCGGGGCTGTTGAGCTGCTCCAGCATGGGCGGCAGGATGTCGTCGAGCGCCTTGTTACCGATGGTGGCGTGCAGGCTGTCGAAGGTGCGCGCGGCCGCCGTGCGCACGATGGGCAGCTCGTCGCATAGCGCGGTGCGCACTGTCGGTATCTACACGATTACACAGTTTCGCTATATTGGTCAAGTCCGAATCGGCGAAAAAGTGTACGCCCTCACATATCCTTATACACACCTAAGTACGCAAAAATAGGGTCTAATTACCAGTCCATCGGCGAAGGTGAGCACGGCGTCGCGCGAGGTGGAGGCGAGGATCTCCCCCAGCCCGATGCACACACCCTGGCGCTGCTCCGAGTGCTCAGAGCGCAGCCCCCGTTCCAGGATGGGCACGATCTCCGGCAGAACGCGCTCGCCCAGCTGCAACAAAACGTACATATTTATAATTCGCTAATAATTGTGTCGGGAACACCGTTGATAGAAAAAGTATTTAATTTAATGCACTGATATATATTATTATAAAATGGGTGATAGAGCGCACACTCCCGGTAGTAGCTGTTGCAACGTGTACACTGAATTAAATGCATGAATAGCGTAAACTTCGTGATGTGCGATGTGCGGTCAAATTGGTTTTATTAATATTTTGCATATACATCCTAAACGGTAGAAAATGAGCGACAATCTTATCTTATGAGACTGAGGATAGAGAGAGAGAGTAACATAATAGCAGTCACTTCAACCTTTAAGAGTAACGATGATATCAAACGTCACACGCTTTACTGTCACATGTACAAGTGCACTGACCTTCCTGACGAGATCCCCCAGGGTCCTAGCGGCCACCTGCCGCTTGTCGAAGCTTTCGGACGCGAGACAACCCAACAGTAGACCGAATAACGTCGGCAGAATCTCGCGCAGCGTCTTGGGGGTGTTGGTCACTACCACCTGCACAAGAATAAGAGAAACGTTTAATACAATGTCGCTCACATTGAGGGGGTGGGGCGGACAGCCGGCGGGTACCTTCCAGACGTGCAGCGCAGCCTGGCGCACCATGAGCGCCACATCGCTGCGGCCCATGTAGAGACCGGCCAGCACGCGGTTGCGCCGCTCGTGGCCCAGCGCGCGCATGATTGCCTTGTGCGAGTGCTCGGTGCCGAAGTTGTCGTCCTCCGAGGCCGTCTCCGTGCTCATCTTGCCGGTGACGCCCGACACTCGGTACAGCAGGTCGCCCAGGAGCTGCACGGAGCTGTATCTGATGCGCCAGTTGTCATCAAACAACCCCCTCTCCAGCTCCGGCAGCAGGAGCGTTATGGCCGACTCCGCGTACAAGGTGACGATCCTCTGGCCGGCCCTCAGCGCCGTCTCCCTGACGTACTCGTTCTCGTCCGCTAGCGCCTTGAGGATGGGCTTGATGATCTGACCGATGTAGGGAGTGAACTCGGTGGTGAAGGCCCCTGGCATGTATATGAACATCATGATATAGCCGTCCTTCACGTGCGGCGCGATGTCGGTTCGTTCCGCTGTCGCTATTATATCTGTGGAAGAAAAGCCACACATATATTTTGTAAAACATATATATACATTTCAAATTGAATCACTTTTACTCTCTTTAGCACCATAACTGATCAAAAACGATCTGCAAAGGATCGCAACACACATACTCTTTCAGAACGGGCTGTGTGGTTAAATGATACTATTGGCGTAGCGCCTTACTTAGCAGGTTCCTACGGTAATGGAGCGTTGCGGGAGAGGTGACGTGTAATGTAACACCATACACAAGGTGAAGTTAGTCAGTCACCTTCCTATTTTATATACACAGATATAACTATATATCTACTAAGAAACAGACAGAAAATAAAATAACATAAATTGGAATTCCTGACAAGTTTTTAGAAGGTTAGTAAAATGAATTTAATAAAATAACGATAAGTTACCGGGCATAATTCGGTGCAGCTTCTGCACGCCCAGACCGGCCACCACCTCGGACAGGCCCTGCGCGGCGCCTGAGCGGTCTACGGACGAGGTCTCGGAGGTGAGCGTGTGCATGAGCCACGGCAGCAGCTCCTCGAAGCTGCTCTCGCCCATGCCGCGCACCATGGCGCCCAGCGCGCGTGCCGACTTCGACCGCACCTACACGCCATTCGTATATTTTTACAGACAATGTATAAATATTTGATCTACTTGATTTGCCACGTACAAAGTTACTTTATTTAATACTTATGAACATAAAAAATAACTTATATATTAAGCGCATGAAAAAAAATTGCACTAGGGCCTGCTTTTTTGCAGTGTAACTTATTTTTGGGTCGTTTCTAATCGGCCAAATGTATCATAGCACCGGTAACTTGGAATGTAAGGTCGGTAAGAAGTAAATAAAGGGCAGACCTCGGGCACCGGATCCAGCAGCGAACTCTTGAGGCCGGGGATGATGCTGGACAGGTAGGGCATGAGGTCCTTCTGATCGGTGAGCGAGTACATGTTGCCGATGATCTGCGCCGCCATCTTGCGCGTCTCCGTGCTGCGGTCGAGGAAGGCGCGCTGCACCACGGGCATGATGAGCGCCAGCGACGGCGCGTCGATGAAGTGCACGAACTGCGTGTACAGCAGCTTGTCCAGACACTCCGACGTCTTGTTGGACGGGTCCTGCAGCGCCTCCAACAACACCGGTACGATCGCTGCCCGCACAACACACCGCACCGTAAGCTCTCACCCGTGCCCCGTTATCGACTATCCGTACCGGGCGACAGTTTTTTTTGATTTGATAAATCTATAATAATCAAAACCTGAAGTTTGAAACCGAACTTAAAATGATTTTTATTTTTAGAACGATTTATAGACCAATTTATAAATACTGTTTAATGAAATAACTCTGTCACTACACAAATAGACCGAAAAAGGTGTCGGAAAGGAAAGGTCGCGAGGGGTCTCACCCTGTATCTCGGGATTGCGGATGACGGAGCCGATGACGGCGAGCGCCTCCACGCCCGCCTCCTGCACGCGCATGTGCGAGTCGCTCAGCACCTCGATCAGCTTGGGCACGATGGACGGCAGGCACGACGACAGCTGCTTGGGCGCGCAGTACGCCATGGCGCCCAGCAGCTCGATCGAACCTGCGTGGCCGCGGCCGCTCATTCGACGCAAACGATCGCACCCTCGGAGCATGCTCGAAGGACACGGATCGTTGTCGAGTTTATAAAAAATGCAAATACCTTTTACGACTTTAGAAAGGGAAGTAACCTTTCATACGTAGTTACAATCCACCTTTTAAACGACCTACTAGCTTTACAGGATAATTAAATATGTTACATAAAAATAGCAGCATAAGGAAAGAGGCGTTACCGGTCTTGGTGCGCCAGTTGTCGTCCTGCAGCGCGCGCAGCAGCGAGGGCAGCACGAGCTTGACGCCGTGCGCGCTCAGCTTGCTCATGATGAGCTTGGCCGTGTCATCGGCGGCGGCGCGCACGTACTGCGAGCTGTCGCCGAAGCACAGCAGCAGGTGCGGCAGCACGTGCACGATGTAGGGCTCGAACAGCCGGCCCAGCTTCAGACACAGCATCTCGAACCCGAACAGCGCGCCTGCAACCTTCTCGGTTCAGTGACCACTCGATTTTTTTTAATCGGTTCATATAAGCTGCTTTAATTTTTTCCTCCAAATAACACCCACAGTGATTAAACTACTTTACGGTATTAACTTTTGTTTATGGATACTTTATAACATCAAACCAAGGAGAAAATCGAGAATGAAAACTCTCAAATAATTCTGTGTTACCTTCTCGATATTTATAATTTTTCTTCTCTTGTATAGCTTCAGTAAGTTTTCCCATAACATCCAGTTGCTTGAGAGACAAAATTCCGAGACCCTTAATTATGCCTGCGATGCCATAAGCGGCGCCCTGCATAAAAAAAAATCTTTTTAAGAAGACCCAGCCGTGTATACCTATTACATAGTAAAAGTAATATTTCATCTGTCATTGAAATGTTTTTATGTGAACACAATGAAATAATAAATCGTAGCGATGACTGTTAAATATATTTTAACATACTAATCTAGATAATTACTTGCAATTTACAAGCTAAAGTCTAACTGTAGACAAGTGAAGCGAGCCACTATACAGCAAAGTACAAAGGTAATCAATTATACGGTTTGCGTACGATACTTGCCTTTCTGTCTCCGTACTTTTCGGCAGTGAGGAGCTGCTTCATGAGCTTGTTCATGAGGTTCGGTATCTCACCCTCGAGAGCGGGCGACGTGACCAGATGCGGCAGGCAGTTGCTGACCGCTTCTTGCACCTAGAGAGCAG
>DWEM01002297.1:0-12311 GCA_018245935.1 Agara belti belti
CTGCGCGGTTTGCCCGGTAAATAATTACTTTTTCCGGGCATAATTTTTAAAGAACGTTTTGCACCAAATTGTTTGTATTTAAAAAGGTTTTCAGTTTAATTAATTATGAAACGATCGAATAAGAAATAAACTAATTCATCATACTTTCAGAGATGGTGCGCATACGCATCGAAATATGATTGCACATCATATCGGGGCCAATTGGCGCCAGTTTCAATTAACGGCTTGCTATTTCCAATCCGCCGTGTATCGACGGCGCATTGACCGACCCATCAGTAAAATTAGCCACAGATTCGCGAACGTGCACCGGTATTGCAGTCATGACCGCAATAAAGTTATTTCTAGTCCAAAATTTTTATCCTCCGGAAACCTTTTCGTTATGGTGTTATCCACTGTAAAATAATTCGAGTCGTTATTATATTCACGTTCGGATCTTACAATATAGAGTAATTAATTTTTTTGTTCGATTACGAAATTACACGATCGCTTCTTTGATGTACCTACCACTTGCTCGCAAATCCTTGAGACGTTCATCAAATAAGTTCTCATAAATTTTAATGTACTTTATTATAGGATTATTTAATTATGTCAGGTACTTTTAAGTTACTGCTTATTATGCTAATGAAAATAATAAATAAATAGTAATTTTTATTAAAAGTTATTAATGTGGTTTTACATCTTCCGATTTATAAATATTAAAGTTAAAGACAAAAGACATCTACTTAACACACTGAAACTTGACTCAAGGTTTCAGAGTAACTTTTACCTGTCGCTTTCACGTTAACTACAATGTTAACAAAAACGACGCGAAAGCTTGTGTTTAAGGTCGTAGAAACATAAAGACATTTTGTACAAAATAATGTGCTTTGTATACGTCCATTTATGTTCAAATAAAAAATGTTACAGTATAATGCATACCTATGTTTAATATATTTGAAATGTGCACTTCTTATATTTCCTAAGCAATAAACTTGCTACTAAGTAATAAGTGACATTTGATAAAAAGGAAAACATTTAATACATTAACGATTTCTTAGGGAAGTTCGAAAGTATCTATGTACATACATATGTATAAATTAACATATTACCTTATACTTATAGCAAGATAACGCAAACAATAATTAGTATAATTTATCCGAACAAAAATCGTTACCTTTCATTTCCTTTTAACTTAAACTCTACATTGATCGCAGACATGTAAGATTTATAGACGCTCAATAATCTTGATCTTGTAAAGATAGTTCATTGTGATGTGAAACATCCTTTTTTAAAAAACTGGTGCGAAGTGAAAATAATCGAGTGCTTGCTTTGTGGCGACCGCTAGGGATTATTCTTGCCAACGAAAACACAATAAATTTAGGGTAACCACCAGCACAGCTCCACACAACAAAGAAAAGCGAGAAGAATACGGCCGCAATTATTTACATTACCGCGTTTTCTCCACCATACGTTCGCTAGCGCACGATTCCATTCTTTCAAACATAAACTCTTTTGAACGATCTAACCTCGCTACCTATTTATTTTACTCCAAAAACTTATCTTAATCATAATCTTAAAGTACGTTATAACTCTGGATGTTCGGAATAAAATAGATGACTTATATTTTTGTTTAACTTTTACTTGTCTTTATCGCTTATCGTCATGACTTACATATCATGTTAACGTTATATTTCGTTTCATTGATAAGTTCTTAGATTTCACTAAAATCTTTATGCAACATTATCATTGCAATAGTTAAGAATGCTTAGCTTTATTATTACGTCTTCTGAAACGATTTTGACGTACTGACGAAATTTAATACTTCCATTTTTCTCGGAACGATATCTCGTAAAGGTAATATACTTATGAGTAGAAGAGAATATGATAAAAAATTAAGAAAAAGGTACAGCTTGCTACTTATAACGTTACACTAGTATCCCGTGTGACGTAAGTGGCCTAGAACGGCTTATGGAGACAGGCGCCGAAAACGTAATACAACCCACAAAACACAGCAGTACTAATTAAGTACGAAAAACTTAAAATATACCCATAGGCCATATACCGAAAGTTCAAAGCACTAATATGCCACCCAAAAGTGCGAACATCTGTCGCACGATAACGACAACACGCATATTGGAGTCCAGCATCCTCGCGGACTTTCCTACTCGTAGCAACGACACGTTGCTAATAATATTACTGTCATGTCCACGAGAGTGCATCATAAGTCAGGCTGGCATTTTAACACGTCACAATTTCAATATAGTTTAATGTATTAAAGCTGTTGTACATTGAACGCGGTTGTACATTGCAAACGAAGTGTAAGTGCAACCCGGGCGCAGTCGGCCCGAGGATGGGTGACCGCTATTGGCAAATATTCACTAGCGTTTCCGTACTTCAGAGTAACAATAATTAAAATATATTCCATTCTCTCAACATAGAACGGAATTGTATCTACTTATTGTGCCCAGCCTTTAAAATGAAGCAGTGCGAAAATAGACACGGCGTTCTATTAATGTACACGGGTTTTATTTTGCTGTGGGCACTTTAAACTTTATTTCTGCCATGTTTCTAGTATTGTTCCAATTTGCAGGGGTGGAGATATGGCACGAGGCATTTTAACTAATTTCACGAAGAAAGATACGCAGTTGTACACTGGGTGTATTTAAAATTGAATCCAAATTTATATCCATGAACTATTCGACAATAGGGCCTCTTTTACACATGCTTACTATTTCTATAACATAACAAATAGTATTATTATACCATCCCGCCAGATACCGAACGGAGTAGGCAGAAAGCATCGAGTGCCAAATATCTCGAACCTTACAGATCGGACATTCTTCTTCTACATTCATCACTCTCTTCAGACTCACATGTACCCTACGCGAATTTCGCAGATATAAGTAATTTAGAAATAAAAAATTAAAATCCTCTTGACTTTTTATTTTCAGCATATTCCGCGTGATAATATCGTTAAGCCCTATATTAACAGACTACTACCTACACTGTAATATTCCTGAATTTATACCGAATTCAATAAATCCATCGTTCTCGATATCAAAGGTTATTGAATAAAATTGAAATTTGTGTTGCGAAACGAGATTCTCGTCCTCTTGTATATGATTTATAAGTCCTTCTTGGTATCTACTTTAACAGTCTGTTATTATACTTAAGCTGGACGATTCAGTGAGTTTGCTATGATGTTATTTACTTATTGCATACATATTATAATGTTTTTTAAAATCCAATAATACAAACTAAAGGCAAATTTTTTTTATTTCTGTGTACAATATTTTCATTTTTTAAATGCTTTTATGCTACAAATAATTACTGAAACAGACATTGAAGTCACCTGGCCATAATAAGAACATATTTATATTAAAGAACGAATGACGGATACCGGTTATATGTATTTCTAACACGTTTCAATAAAAGTCCCGGTGATATAACAAAAAGAAATTCAACTTCTCATCTTATTCGAGATTATTTTATTATTGTGTTACTCTTCGCAACAAGTCTCGTACCGCATTTCAACTTTGGTTTTATATCATAGTACGATTATATCACAGTGCTGATTCTGCACAATAAAACTAAAACTGTCGGAAAATAACTTTGATTTCTGACAGTCAACCAAATGGACATTATCATTCTGAATTTCGGTTTATCCCTGATTTGCATGTTTTGTATTATGTTTGAATCTTTAGCACCCATAACACAGTATATCCTTGTTAGGATTATAAGGCGGTACACAGGAAGACAGCGTCAAGCGGAAAGCCGCGTTGCACGCTGTCAACATATTTTTTATGTGTATTGAGGAACAGTGATTTTCTATACAAATTAATAAATAATTACAGTTTAAAAACCAGATTTGTATAGAATTTTCTGACATAACAATGGCTCAACCTAGAATTTCGATAATTGCGTGAAAGTATTTAGAAAGACCAATATCATCTGAGTACGAGAAATAACATGTTATTACTACACAACACTTTAAAGTATAATAAAAGTTTATAAGATTTCTTTGATATTTTATTTGAACATAGGTATCGCTCTGTTTTAAAACGCGTTCAAAGATGGATGTAAAGGTACCATCTTCTTCAATCACAGTATAACTAGCAAGACAAGTTAAGTTGAAGTATTTGTGTATGTCTCTTAATTAAATCTAGCCCACTGCTTCCTAACTAAGTTTGTTACAGCGTGAGCTTAGCCGTCTTCAGTTTACTAGTTCATAATTAAGTTCAGTAATTACTATTTGTAAATGAATTTAAAGATCAGTTACAATAAAATAGAAGTAATTCTTAATGTAATTCTTAACTATATTATTCCTATTAATTTCTTTTTCTATAATACAGCCCAAATATTTACTATAACACGTATCTCTCTCTTGAACAAATTTATGGTCTTAGTGTTGTACACGGAGATTGATATTTGATGGGGCTTGATGTTCGTCTCGCTCAGGAGGTTGTGACACACGAAATAGGGTAAATACTGGTTTCGATGAATAGACACGTAAGCGGCGGGGGCGGAACTCTGCCGAGATTCCCGCCCGTAGTCATCAATCTCACCTTTTTTACTAACAGATCAAGTTTTGCGGGCACCTGATTTACGGGATCATATGTTATACTTCTTTGTGTAACTATGATAAAAAACTATAAGTTTCCAGTCGGTTCCTTGCTAGCGCCTTTTATGAATATGTTTTAATGGATCTTTTATACACAAAAATTCTTAGAATCTTTTGAAATACCAGACGCATCGTTAGTCTTACATCGTAGGTGGTGTACAGATAAATCATTATTCTTGAACAATCACTATATTATGCAAATATCTGAGTAATGTTCTAGAATCAGCCTTATAAGTGCGTCATAAGCATGGTTGCTTACTTATTGCTTAATTATCAATTAATATTTCATAACATAAAATAAGATTTTAAGATAGGTTAAGGTTTCTTAACTCATAATAAACAAGAATATTGAGTGTTAAGTTTAAAAATAACCAGCAAATTTCAATTTGCGAATGTCAACGAAAAAAATTCATCAAATCAATTTACGACAGTAAATAAAATCATAAAAGACGCTTTTCGGGTCCGCACCGTAAATATTGCTCAAAAATGTCGGTATAAAATCATAAGTAGTATTTTGTATCAAAATATACGTAATTTATATATATCAATTTCATCATTACACGGGTCAAAGGAATAGTTACATAATTACTTGTAATTTGTTGCAAGTTATCGCATGTAGCAAACGTGTGCTATAGCTGAAGTAACACACGTAAACCTGATACTAAACCGATCTCGAGTGTTTAGTGAAAGTCATATCGCTAATGACATTGCCGAGTGTCGTAGGGGCAGGTGTCGTCGCGGGCATAAGCCGAATTGTGTGTGATTGAAGTCATTCAATAATATGTTATCTATCAGTTACTTAATAACTTTCCATCGTTTTTTATTTTCTCTTCGATGCTCTCGTAGTTCTCGCACTTGATCGGCTTTTCGTTGATTCCTCTTATTGATTACGCTTCTTTGATTTCTATTTTCGCAAAGTTTTCTCTGAATTGCGTTTTCTCTAATTTCCAGCACATTTACGGTTCATATGAGATGCCATTTTGAATTTCATCATACTTTTCAATTCTGTATAGATTTTTACTAAAATTCCAGCTTATGTTCTATTTATCTCAATTCGCTCTCAAAAGTGCCGCAATGAAATTCAAATTAACTTCCTTCAGACCGATATACGAAATTAAATGTTTTGATAACTATTCCTGGGCGGTAGGGATGGGTATAGCGGTAAACTTCTCCGGATGAAACATATTGTACCGATAAACTTCCCAAAACACCAACGAAATATCTGTTCTCAATACTGTTCACTATCTACTGTATGGTACCTTCATTCTATCTTTACTTGTATAACTTATAAGAATATAGGTACGATATAAATAAGATAGATAGGTACGATCATGGATAAGATCTACCGGTTTTCTCAGAATAGTAATTTTAATGTTGATGATTCATCGTCTTCCTACCTGTATTTAATCACACTTGACAGGAAAGGGTAGATTAAACGAGCTCTCACTCATTATTTTCCAAGATCGCATCGACTTAAGTTACTAAGAGCTTAAACAATGTAGCGCTGGAACTACCCAGTCATTTTATAATATTAAATATTCCACACAGGCGTATACTTGGCTGTTTAGGGTGCATGTAGTTGGATGAAACGCTCATGTTCCCGACATGATTACAAACTGCAAACGATTTGTAAAGTTAGCCGAAACCGTTTCGGTGACACTTCGACGGGTTTGGCACTAGTTGCAAAATTTCACGAACATGTCCATGTTTCGGTGGGCACGTCAAAGCGTCCGTACCGGTTGTTATCGTAAATTAACAATTCTCAAATCTCGTCGGAGGCGGCAAAAAGCGCCTCAGAAGGGGGTTTAAAAACATCCGATACGCGGATTGTCTACTAACCCGTGTCTCCACGAATCCGCACTGGAACAGCGTGAGGCAGGCGGCTCCAGGCCGCACGTGATTGCAGGAGAAACCTGTACCCAGCAGTGACAAGTACTCAGCAGTAAAAAGGGTTGCAACCATGTATACTTAGTTTTATTTGTAGTTGTAACTTTATTAACTTTGTAAAAATAAATGTAACAAATCTTTGTATAGATTTGAAGCGAAATTTGTATAATAAAAAATATTTAATTTATGAAATAATTGAACTCAACCTTTTAAACATAATTACGGATGTTGGTGGGCTTTCTTCACGATTCGGTTACATTCGTTACTGTCATAACAATAATACTACGACGTTGTATATACCTAGTCATTATTGAAACACAGCATTGCAAAATTTAACAGATCAACAGACAACAAGTATTGAGGTAAAATACCTGGTAAGATTATCTTGAAAACCGGTCATAAAACAGGATTATTCTGCAAAACAACTCAGAATAAAGTAAATCAGGCAAACCATAAATCATGTAAATAAATCATATTTTTTTACTTAGTTAATTAACAATCAATGTTAAATATAACAACAACTTAATGCTCTACATTTAGACGAGGAGTGTAACTTTATAAATTAATATACATAATATATAGTAGTTTGATACAAATATTTTGGAAAGTATTTTAGGGGAAGCCATAAACGAAAATACTTTAGGTTCGACGGAAATTGAACTTCATGTTACTTTCCCGCAGCCAACTAAACTACTAATGACGTCAGTCACGTACAATTTGGTAATGGAGTTACACAACTTTGAATAGGGCCCTGATAAAATGATCTCAATCGTCCCTTTGTACCGAATCTAATTTTATCTGCTAGGCACTAAACCGACAACCTTATCAAGTCCATTTGTAAAGTTCTCTTTATTTGTCTTAACTTTATATCGATCCGAAGCTGAATTGCTTAAAAAGCGGATTCAGTTTTTGCTTACTTTATGTAGAAACACTTAGGATTAGCGACCGACCATTTTGCTTCAAACGAGGGATTTGTGAGGTCAGAGAAAACAAAGAAGAAGGAATCGATCGAGGATTTATGTTATTGGGTTTAGCGAAGCGATTCCTTTGTCCGTGCGGTAAATATATAGTATATTATGAAGCGTTCTAACGATGCTCTGATTGTCTCGTAACTATATAACTAACCATATGCATTTGGATCATAATTATTATCGTGTTTAGCATGTCCACAAGAAACAGTCACCTGCTAAATATCGTAAGTTATGTTCAATCTAATATATTTTTGTTTTTGACACCACACTCCTCTCACAGAAGACCGCGTAATTATAAGTTCTGTGAGAGGCCTGAAACTAGAATATAGAAAATAGAATGCAAATCATTTATTCTCTATGGAGTCACAATGACACATACATTGTAGTGTGGTGTCGACAGCAAAGAGATTTTTGGTACCACTTAACTGTCATTTTCACTCCTTTGTCACTTTACAGTGACACTCGTTTTACGTCACAAAGTCGCGCTTTTATCGCCTCTGCTAGTACATTTCTGTGACATACATTTTGTAATTGGTACACACGTCGTCGGCAGTCTACCTAATCTTTACAAAAGTGTTGTTATACTTACATCAATTTTGATATTGTTCTATCTGTCCAATGAATTTCATTTTGTCTTCATAGTAACCACGTCTGTGAATTCCATCAATCCGCACTTGACAAGCGTGGTATACTATATCCTAAGACCCTATGAGAAGAAACCCGTGTCCAACAGAGGGAGAATAAAACGGTTGAAAGAAAAGTAAATTGCTGAAAGACTTTCATTAAGAGATAAGCAATGCTGTGGTACATAATTTATATGATATGTAAATTCTTGTAATCTAAATAAAAGATTTTTAAATGAGGGATTATTCATACGCTCGCGCATCTGCTGCTAACATTATTCATAAAACTTACGTTTAATTTACGTTTATTACCAGAACATGTTTAGTAATCTGTCGTATCATGCAATGCATGCATGCAATGTTTGCTACATGATTAGATATATAGATATGTTATATATAGAATTTCTATACAACAGGTAAACGTACCCACGTAAATCGATTGCTATACTGAAAAATCGTACAGAGCAAATCGTTTCCTTTTGATCTTATTTCCTGAGAGATGGCACACGAAAAGACATAATATTGAAATATATTAGCCGTCTGTGAGACATTATCAAAGCCCTTTGAAACGGAATACTGTTCCCGTGCAATATTATCTTCATCGAAAGAGTGAGTATTTATTTTCAGTCAAAGAAGAACTTAATGAGTAAATGTCGTCACTGAGATTAAAGAACTCTTGCATCCTAAACTTTTGAGATGGACGTCTTTGAAATGGTAAATGCATCTGAAATACGTGAAAGTTTATTGACGTTGTAGAAATAATTATTTGTGAATCAATATCGTACAATACCTATTGTTGTAGCTATGAGTGTCATTATTGATATTAATGGCTTTACACTTTTGACCAACTTACGAATTTGAGTACATATCAGACCCGGATAAACCGGAGCCGAAATAGTCTTGTAATTAAAGAACTTTAAAAGCCGACTTGAATATTTAGGAAGCGTCAAAAACATTTATTTCTTGTCCGATATTTGAATGAACATTCAAGTCACGAGCTAAAGATGCCTTTATTTTTGCAAGAACAAGGAAGTTTAACCGGATGTACAAAAGGTTATTTACATAGATACTTAGAAGCCGCTTCCCAATTATCGATTTTCTCCTTATTGTTTAACTTAAACCTTATTATAGGCTTCTCAAAAGTTTCACCAAAATGGTGTAAATGCTTAACTAGACTAGAAGCAATCAGTTTCGATTAAAAGGACTTTATTGAAAAGCTTTATTAACTTGTACAAAGCATCGAAATGAGGAAAGAAGTTCTGAAACGTTTGGACAGCTTCTAACTGCTACGATATGTGAACGGGATCCGACCGTCAGTTATAAAACATGGCCAAATGCAATAGAAACTAAAACTCATTACAATTTCATATAGTTTGAGTAGTTCCCCACATTCAGTTTATCCATACGAGTAACTCGGAATGGACTGAGTTCCGTCACATTATATTTACCATATTTGTCTATTTTGGTTTGAAATGTTTGCTATTGTGGTGTTTTATAAAAAAAAACTCTTATTTATTATGAGTACGCTTTTTGCATTTTTATTATTTCTAAAATTATTACTTTGTACTTTTTAGTTTGAATTGCAACAAAAGCGTGTTTTTTTAGTTCTTTAAACTGCAATTTTTTTATACATCACTCCGGGTTCCTTAACGGGGTAGCAGAAAGCACCAATTTATTGCTGCTCATAAAATCTCACACTGATTCCTGCTGGCTAAAAGATGATACTTGGAAGCATACGCGATAAAGAACTGTAGAGTTATGCATTCTAATTTGCAACTTTAAATAACAAAAAAAACGCTCGAGACGTACATCATTTAGGGTGACGACGCAAATAAAAGAATGAACGAAAAAACCTTATCTACATTCACGACCTCCATCATTACATTATCGCCTACTATTACCCAAAGCCGACACACCCTGAATCTATTGTAGTCTTGAATAGAGCGGTTCCTGCTTGTAACGGTGTTATCAGTATTTGGCTAATACCGATAGTCAGCCGTTAATATTCCGTGAACCTATTTTTAAGCTTAATTCAAAGATAATCTATTTATACTTCGCGTTGCTGTCAATTGAACAGGGCACGTTAGCGTTTGTATGTATAAAGCCACTTTGTGTTGAAATTAATTAACAGCTAAATTGACTCAATTTGCTCTGTGACGTAATATAAAACAACGGGCGCCCCAGTATCTGCTCTGTCACCCCTCATTACCCGAGTTGGATACCCTGTACCCCCCATTCTCGGGTAGAGACCCGCTTGTAACTCTGCCTGAGAGCTGTCAAGTTAAGGTACTAGCGTAGCAAAGCTAAAAATTAATGACTGCAAAATCTGATGACAAAGGTAACTTTAATGCGGTATCTCTGAAATTGATGCATTTATAAAAATCAGAGTATATTTGAGCACGATAGATGCGATAACAATGTAATATTCCTTCCCTTACAATGAAATGAATCTTGTAGGTATATTATTCGTATGAACAAAGCCAGTTTGCGTTGGAAGTTGATTATCTAGTAAAACTCGATTTTCTGTCTAACGTAATTTGAGACAACGGTGCTCGTACGGTGCTCTGCATGTTATACTTCTAGTTGTTAGTCGTCGATTTCAGACTAGTGAACTAACTAGCCACCTTATTCATATGGTCTTACAGTGCATTGCATTACCGTAAAATGTCTAGTTATGTTAGGATATTCAAAACTTGATGGAAAGTATTATATTTTTAAGAGCAAGAACTTAATCTAGTCACGGGTATTTATGTTTATAAAAAAACCGCCAATTTTGAAGCACTTACTATCAAAAGTAGTAAGTATTGAACTTTCTGGTAAAAATTTGATTTAAGGGCTTCCGTAATGGATGATTTACGTGATTTATGAGATTTTTTCAAGCTTTCGCGCGAGCATCGACGCTGGTAATAGTTAGTTATCTACACATTAGAAAACCTCCATAAATGAATTACGTAATTATAGAGCAAGAAGCCTCCGAAGCGTATATTGTCTTTTCAGAACATTTATGGAACAAAAGAGCGCAGCTATTCAACAGAATCCTTCAGAAATGATGACGCATTACGCACCGCTTTTAGCTGAAAGAACTTTCCTTATTCTTTGTTTGTTCGTTTGTTTGTTTGTAAAGTCGCCTCACGCTTACCGTATTAACTTTACAATATAAGGGATACTCCAAGTTTGTAGTCAGGATAAAAAACATCTAATAAATTACTTATAGGCAGGTTTTAGGTTATTAGATTAAGAAATTGAAAGTTTCTCGAAAAAGCTATGAAGTATAATAATCTATGTAGTTCATTATTCCGGCTTTGATATGCTTGTTGTCGTTTCATAATTTTCGATTAAATTGCAAATTTTGTAAAACATTTATTTACTACATATTTTTACACATCGATATACTTTAATAAATCAACTCACATTAATTCCAAAACAAGTCCATCTAGACCAGAAAAGATTTCACTGTATTTACAACCAAATTTAAATTAGATTGAAACAAAATGTTTATGGACTGAAATCAACGATGCCTTGCAGGCTGCGATAGAAAAAGTAGCGAGTGCTCCCACGCCGTTGGTGGTCCTGAAGAATTTTAAATTAAAAAGTTTAATTATGATTGATATTTCCTTAATATAGCGGAGTAATGTTTTTATTCGGGCAAGTCTGAGTCTCATTCGTTGTATTCGTGTTACAGATTCTTCAAAAAATCTTGAAACTGTAAAGTACCCAGAGACGACATTACTTTTCGGTATCGCTATTATTACAACTTTTCGGCGATTATTATAATTTCAAAACGTAAAACGTATAACGTGTAAACAATTTATACTTACATCTGTCCCCTAGGACATGCCAACGCTAATTAGAGTCATTCATGTATTCTGTCCAGAATTATTTAAAATTGTATTTAGAAACACAAAAGACAACGTAACATATATTAAGAGTACAACGCTCTATAATATACAACGAAATTCACAATAAAACAGCATTTTACATAACTTTAACCACTTTGTACAACAATTCTTAATGAAAGACCCTACATCCCTACATCCCTACAGCCCTATTGGAGGTTCGTAGTAGATGCCTAAGGGCGGCAGCAGCCACTCGTGACTGCTACCAGCTCGTTCACTACTCTCATAACATAAAAAAAAAACAAAAAACAACTTCTACATCTTTCATATATACATATTTTCCTGACGCTTGAGATATTTGTCAACAGACAGCAACTTCGTGTTGGGAAACGCG
>DWEM01002298.1:0-12311 GCA_018245935.1 Agara belti belti
CGGGCACACATCCAGACTCCGAGTCACTACTAGAAATTCTAAATTAGAAAAATCCAACAGTACCCGACCCGGGATTTTGAACTCAGGACCTCCCGATCGGCAGTCGCGCTAGCAACCGCTCGACCAACGAGGTAGTCAGTCAAGTCAAAATTCGTTGATTTTGAAAATTGCCGCACCACAAATTATTATTTTCCTAAACGATCCTGTTATATCCTTATCCCATTGATCTATAGTGTGCAATTATGCGTGGGAACATTATACGAAGGGTACATTAGCAAGTTATTAATTGATTTGAATTTATGAAATATGCACGGTAACCCATTGTGCAGTACGTTTAGTATACTATCATTACACATCCATCACCTACGGACCTTGGCGATGCCTTAAACAATATTGTCAATGAACAAATATGCATACAATACCTATGATATATTTAATTGAGTTAACTTTCACAATCATACTTAGGGATAATATATGTATATTTAGTCAGTAGCCCTTATATATAGGTAGTTATTCTAGACACGTGATTCATATTAGTATGAATTCAATTGTTTTCTGTTATTATTGATTGATATACTGTGTTCATACACTGTATTACTGTATGACACGTTTGTCAGAAACCAGTATCCACGAGCTTCGGAAAGTTAATAAGAAATGAAAATTATTCCCATCATATTCTATCATTATAGGTCTTAGAAGGCAATTACAGTTTAATGAAGCCACTCGCGCTTCGTGATTTCCCTTCGCGTAAATTAACACCTTTTTGCTCGTTAGGGCAACGCAGGTGATGCTACTTCCCTTAAACATTGCCGTACAACTTTTATTAGTTAGGTACCGATTTCTTTTTTGAGATAATTCTCGTGAGAAAATGTAAACTATACAAACATGCTGAATTATCTGCATTTAAATTTTCTTTTTAATGTTTATTTGTTTCAATATTGCATACGAAGTTTGATATTTATTTATAAATTCTAAGCATGCGTCGCGGCGTTACGTGATAGTACGCAATACTAACTCCCCTGTTCTTCAAACACGCGCGTTATCAAAGTGCGATAAGGCTTCTTCGACTAAGCAATTTGGATTAAGTCGTTTCGTTCTATGTGTAGCAAACACGCGATTTCTGAATGCGTAATACTTTCTTATGGTCACAAAAATAGTCTTTGTCATATTTCGCTATATTACCCAGTAAAATGATAGTTTTGTTACCAATATTTTAATTGAATATTATCTTGTTACAGGCTTGACCCACCGGCATCACAGGATCAATTTCCAATGGAGAACAAGAAAACTGTGCCAGCTACCCAACAACCACTTACACAGCAACATCTTATGGCGCAGCATGTTCATCCGGACCAAATATATTCACCCCAGCATCCTCAAATAACTACATTTCTAAATTCAGCACAACCAAATCAAATTCAACCAAATGGAGTCATGCATCAACTTCTACAGAGCCAATATCAATCGAACATGAACGCGCGATCGCCATTATTAGAAAATAGACATGAAGTATATGGCACTGGTCACAATCATGAGTACACGAGACATTACGGAACCAATGATAATTATAACAATTATCCGCAGTCACCTACTCGCATTGAAAGAACTGATCTCCAGCCAGACCAAAACGTTAATCATGAAATATTACACAATGTCCCAAAAGGATATAATGCCGAAGTCTATCATGACTATCTTAAACGTAACCCACCGAAGGATAATAATCAAATATACCAAAATCATCAACCAATGTATAGGCCTAATGTAAATCAATACGGTTCTAAACATACCTTCCATATTCAAATAGAATAGGACCACAGAGTAACACAGAGTTATTAAGAAAGCAGTACAATGAA
Source organism: Agara belti belti (assembly GCA_018245935.1). Taxonomy (NCBI): domain Eukaryota; kingdom Metazoa; phylum Arthropoda; class Insecta; order Lepidoptera; family Hesperiidae; genus Agara; species Agara belti. The sequence continues at coordinate 1,854 of DWEM01002298.1, forward strand.
ATTCAGCAAATGAAAATGCAACAGCAATTGCACTATCAGAATCAGGCGCAAATGCATCAACAGCAAAAGTTCGCTGAACGACAACTCTTACTTCAGCAAATTCATGGCGTTCAACCGCCTCCTAACCTACAAAATAGCATATACTCGGATGGGTCATACAGAGACTTAGATCGCTATAGTAGCAAACACGATTTCAAAGATTATGCTATGACAGACATGCAAAAGGATGCTGACAGATATGCTAAAAATAACGAGTATAAAGAAATGGAAAGGCAAAATAGACAATACCAAGAAGCACAATGGCAGGCAAATCAAGCAGCTGATGCTAGAGAAATAGAAAGGTACAGAAAACAACTGGATGAAGATAAGACAAAGAGTCCTTCATCGCCTTCGGATTTTAGCAATCAATCGCAAAAAAACAGTTTTGGCGTAATTTCACCAATGAAGTCAAGTGATTCAAGTACTCCTAGTATAAAATCTCCATCGTCTGAGAGTCGAAGAAGTAGTAGTGGAAACCAGGCCCTACGGTCACCAGTAGCTCATAGGATACCTTCCGCTCCCGTCACGATTGCTGGCATACTTTACAAACAGGGATCCGATGGCCTAAAAGTATGGAGAAAGAGATGGTTTGTGTTATCAGAGTACTGTCTCTTTTACTATAAAAGTAAGTGTTAAAAGAATAATATGAGTTTTAATACAAAATTTAACTAAACTCAATCTAATTTAATTTAACTTGTATTGTCTTTTAGGTCAAGACGAAGAAAAACTTCTAGGTTCTGTACTGTTACCATCATACAAGGTATCTGCATGCTCTGCTGAAGATAAAGTAATGCGCAAATTTGCATTTAAATTAGAACATGCAAATATGAGGACATATGTTTTGGCAGCTTTAGATCAGGACGCAATGTTGAGATGGGTCAAAGCACTTACGATGGCTGCACTGATGCAAGGACACAAGTAGGATACTTCAATATACTATTTATAAATTCCGTCCGATTTTTTTTTCATGGTTCTTATTTATTTTGCAATGCTTTTAAGCAATTCATTTGTGTCACTATGACATAAGTTGTAATTTTTATGTTCAATGCGTTTCAGTGACCAGCCGCAAAAGCAGAACGACCGGTTCGCGGCGAAGACAGAGGTGGGTTTTACTGTATGCACGATCGTATTACTGTAGCGGTGCAGGTGACCGACAATTAGTGTGCCAGAGCGGAACCAAGGACAGGCTTACGTATTTTATTCTGTTATATTGGAACAGTATGAACACATTTCGTGTTAAATTCGTACATCGTTTCAGTAAATTACTATTTAAGTGAATATTTTTATCGAAATGTTGATTTATAAACAATAATCAACGAGCAACAATGTATTTATTTTAGGACATTGATGAAGTCGCGGGCCCGACATACGCAAATGCTCCACCCAAGCCGAGACGGTCGAACGATGGCTACAACTCTCCTAGCCCCGATATGTAAGTTAAAATATTTCTTTATCGCTTTTTATTTTTCATATGGTATCAAATACTTTAAAATATATTATGCCTATTATCGTTTTCAGACCTATTTATTATCATGTTAAAACATTGCAGGTATGATCCAAACTACGATCTACTCAAAAAGCCAGCATCACACTATAGTCAAGGCACTAATCACACTCGTTATCAGGACCCTCACATGAACTACCAAAGTAGTACAAATCAGGAGAGCACATACACTCGCAGTCCGCAGTCACCGTCGCTACAACAATCACAGTATCAGACGAAACGATCGTACGATACCCAACATCTTTCTTTACCATTAACAAACACAAACACCGAAAATTTAGAAAATAATCAATCCTCTACTTTACTAATGTATAGGTCTAATCCCCAATCTCCTTATTTTGATAATAGGAATAGAAATCAACAGGAACAGAAGGCGACGCAAGATACTCCTAATGAACAGGTATATGATAGGCAACCACAACGTAATCCTTTTTTGCAAGACTATTCGGCCCCAATGGATACTTCTCCGAAAAATAACGATGTCCAGTTGAAGAAGAATAGACAAACAATTGAGCAAGAAGATAGACTATCTAAATCAAATTATAATGAATCTTACCCTGAATCACGAACAAATACCACAACTCATGTAGATGATAACAGTACTTACAATAAAGATGTGTACGGAGAACTAAATGTACCTAGAACAACGAGAGGCACCAGTGTTGGTAATGATCGCGTACTTGAACGACGCACTCCAGATGCTTATAGTCGATCAAACACTGTATCTGGGTACAGTAAGGGAAAACTAGGAGACTATGAAGATGTATATAATGCATACGCAACGGACAACGATAATATTAAAATGTATTCCAAATCTCCTAACGCTTCCCAGTCGCGAGATAATATTAGCATCTCTAGTCACAAACTAGCACAAGACCATACACCTAGCCATGTAAGTCTATAAAAATCACTTAACTTTAAGTAATTGCTCATATAAAGTAACTAATTTGTGTACTAGCTGCGCCATCGATTTCATAGCTGTGCAATATTATTTTTATTTTAAAGTGAAACTTATACTGCCAATACTGAATTTTACAAAATGTTTAAGTTACATTTAAAATATTAATATTCCTGAGAGCAATAGCTAAATACGTTTGTAGCCTTATAAACTCCTCTATTGTTTAGGCAAAGTCCCATCAAAATCTGTTTAGCTGTCTCGAAAATTACACCGGACACAAATTGTAAAAATGTACTGTTCACTTATAAACAACCTTATCCATTTAAGAAATCGTAATTATTTCAAAATCATAGACAGATACTGCCATTTCATTTATATGTATAGTTAAATTTTATTAACTTTCAGGTTCCAGAAAAAACTTTCAGTGGTCCATCTGTTTTGAGAAGGAAGAAAATGCAGTCTAGTGGAATACAACCACCGATGCCCCGACCCCACAGTGCCGATTTCCTGGAATATGAATCTAAGCATGAAACTTTGAATAAAACGACACCATTAAGAACACTTGAACCACCTAAACAACCACAGCGGCCCAAATCTAGTCTTGACATTAATTCGTACTACGATCCCAGCTCGGACCGATACTATTCCGAAGAAAGCTACGCTGAAAAGATGCGTCAATCTGCTCAATATTTGCAACAACAAGGTGTAGCACCACGTAACATCCAAATTCCTTTGGCAAAATACGCCAGTGGCTTGGCTGAAAAACAATTGAATTCTCCTTATTCTCAGGTCACTAACAATAACTACGAAACTGAATTTAGCTTGAATAGACACAAACGTGACAATGTTAGTTATCATTCGAAAAATAGTGATCTAGAAGGTTTGAATTCTAATTGGATGCTTAGGGAAAAAGCATTGGAAACACAAAAGGAACATTTAAATAGAAGCGGAAGTGTTATGAGTGATGGGTCAAATGTCAGTGCTTATGTTAAAGAAATGACTCGACTTGATCAACAAGCGGATAGCTTTATGCGGTCAGCAAGTGCAAGACTGCCGTCAACCGCGAATGATAGAGACGGGGATAAGAAAATACAGCAGGTACTAAAACAAACTGTGTATATAAAACAAATAATTTATAACATTTTTTCAAATAGACTGACATCAATCCCAAGATGCTATTTATGTTGTCTTATATTTTTAGCGCGAAGAATCTATGAAAAGGTTACTAGAATGGAAACAGAGAATGCTTCAATCTCCGTTAACTCGCAAAAGCACGCCGGCTGCTATATCTCTTGCACGTTCTCTCAATCAGAGTCGGCAGTCTTTGAGGTCCGATCAGTACAAATCCAAAACTTACACCAACGCATCATACAATAGCTATTCTTCTGATGATGAAGGTATGTGTTCTAAGTATTATGCAGATGTTGTAAGTGTAGATTGGATAGCATGAGAATGAGGATAGGTTCAAATTTATATCGACGTCTATTTTTCTATAGTATTTTATATTTCATATTTCAAGGGTTAGTATGATACACATTTCATATTTCTATATACATACATACATACATGTAATAACATAAACAGACTTCAATTTTTGGAGCATGCTGAACAATGCATGGATGAAAAATTATTATTGTCTTATTATTTATTAAAAAATGTTTTTTTATCTTTTAGTACCTATGTATTTTTTATTTATGTAGCACAATTAAAATGTCATGGTTTAATATTCGTGTATCATCAGAACTTTTCTAATTAATAAATTAATTTGGGTAATATAAGCTATTTTTCTTAGTGTGTACCATTATTTTTGAAAATATAAAAATGCCACATAAATAACATCATTACTTACTACGATTTTATATATTTTTTATTTTTTGTATTCAAAATTTGCAGTAGCAATATGACGACTTCGCTTTGCGGAAAGGTACCTTCCTGCCTGCTGGGACATTGTATTACTAATAAGATTCGATTAGTCATCGGTGGTGGGTCTTAGATCGTTGTTTTGGTGGTTTTGGTAACAATGGTTTTGTGAATATCTAACATTTTATGAATTGAATTAAAGACGATAAGTAACCTTACTAACCAAATAATAAACAGTATTAAACGTAAAATTCTTTTTGTTCGGTATTTTTACTTAAAAGACAATAAAACGTTGGTTTCGCTTTTGCACCTCAGAGGAAACATCGGACACTGATCTGCAAAAACCGAGAGATATGCAGGCAGGAAGGTCCCATAATGTGAACATAACGAGTCCTATTGTTATGAGACCAACATCCCCGCACGCACACTGTATCGCTCAATCAATTGAAAAAGCTAAAATTGATATTGAGGAAACAAATAAAAATACTTATGAACCCAGAGACAATACTTACGAAAATATTTCATGCACTGTATCTATTCCAAAAGTAAACAGTGATAATGAAACAACTGAATATGAAGTGAATGAACTCGATAATGATTTCTTTTTGTCAAAAACCTCTAGTGAATTTCAACAAAATTCTGCAATCGATAACGAGGGGTACGAGACTCATGATAGTGAATCAGAATCAGAAACACAACTTGAATACACTGATTATGATTTAGACGAAGTATTATTGGAATCGGAAAGTGACCTTGAAAATTGTAAAGCAAATGAAATTGTAGCTCCTGAAAATACGGATGTTGAAAATCCTACCATAAATAAGGATGAAAAATCAGAAAATAATGATACTGAGACACCTCCATTGCAGCAATTGGGTGAAGATCATTACTTGCCTATGAGTCCCCGCAAAACATCCATTATTGAACCTGCTCATAAAACTATATTGAAAAATTTAAGCGTGTTTGATCACACGATGTCGCATCATTATGAAGATAATCCATACGTTGAAATGAATTTGGGTAACGATGAAGAAGATATGCAAACTTACGAGGTAGTTTGTGTTAACAATGGAAAAGTTGAACCGGTTTATATGGAATTAAATAACGTTATAGACAAAGATGAAATTGAAGATGGAACAGGGAAAACCAAATTTTCATCTGACACTGTGTCTAATTTTGCTGAAACCAAAGATCATACGGTAAAACGAGCGTCAAAGAATGAAAAATCTGTTAGAGATAAATTAGATTCTGATCTAGATGAAGAGTACATAAAAGATTCCTCTCTTGTAGATGCACCGTTTAGTAGATTTAGTATATCTGACACATTCAGGCCAGCCTCATATTATCTTAGCGGTAGCATTAGCATTTTAGAACGGCAAGATAGTTCAGACAGTGATATTGTTCCTCCACCGCCAATACCGAATTCTTCGCCGCCGGTCCATGAGTTATCAGATGAAGCTCTATCTAAGTATATTCTAGATAAATTGGATAAATCAGATTTATCTCAAGATAATTCAATTCTCAAAATGCTGACGAGCGAAAATCAAAAAATGAATAGTAGTAGAAGAAAAACGACTTCGTTAATGATTTATGGAAGTAAGACCTCTATACATGACACTCTTACTAGGGGTGAAAAAGTTCGAAGCAGTAGAGCAAGCTTAGTAAATGATAAAAATAAAACGAATGATACAATTTCTAATTGTTTTAATGATTCCATACAAGAACAACGAAATTGTAGCAGTATTGAGTCGGATTCCCTCCAAAGTTATAATGCAGATAGAGGATCTTCTAGATTGTCAATAGAATCTGATTTTAGTAGTAAATTTGAAATGGCGGTATCTAATATGTCGTCGGAGATCAATAGTTTAAGGGACTGTGAATCTATTGCTGATTTACAAAATGCAAGTTACCGGGACTTAGAGAATATGTTAAAAAGGAGACCATTATCAGATAACTCCTTATTTGAGCTTACCGAATCCGAAATTCAAACATCCTGTGACGATGTCATGAACAAAGACTTAGACAGATATTTAGAAATGTCGCAACCAGGCACAAGCGAAGTAAAATGCAGAAATAATTATGAAAATCCACAAGTATATTCTAAAGTAGAATCTACTTCGTTATGCAATAATAAAAATATCAGTTTTACTTCAATTGGTGAACATATACGTTGTTCGAGTTCTCCCATCAATAATGGAAGGAAATGCTTAACTTTAGAAAACAGAAGAAATACTGCACTCCCCACAAACAGAATAAATGACCAAGTATCAATCTGTACAACATTACAGAGTTCCGGTAGTTCACTAAGCATAACGAGATCACCTTTATCTTTTTATAGTAAAAATAACGAAGGAACGTTGTTGAAAAAGAATTTAAATAACGAAGTTATGGCAGACAAAGTTAAAGAATTTGAATGCGATAAATCTACGCTTAATACTGGAAATGAAACTAATTCATCATTAACTACAACAGGACTTCACAGCAGAGAAAGTTCTACAGAACATAGTGCTCCTTACTATTACTCTGATCTTTCATCACAAGAACATATTAATGTGTTGCCTACATCTCATTTTTTGAAAAATACTAATCTACATCGTAAGTTAAACAATCAAAGGCGCAAGGGACCATTGCATAAAAAAAATGAAATCTCTCATATTCAAAATCCCATTCGAAATAATCAAGTGCTAATGTCTGATCGCTCTTACGAATTTGCTGCAACGGCAAGAAGCGTATCGGTAGAATTTTTAAGTGCAGCAGAGAAAGATCCGGATATTGATCTTAAAAACATTTATGAGTCGACTGGATTTAAAGGCTCTAAAATCCCGGAATCAATCAATCTTATCCCAGGTCTCGGATGTAAACGAAGTTCTAACCTTAATAATAGCGAAGAAAATTCATCGCCAGATTTGAATACTATTGGCCGAAGTAATTTAAATGTCAGTTCCACGATGAAAGTATCTACCGGCAGTATGTCATCACATTGTAGTGGTAATTCTTCAAATACCGTTTATTATGATGCCGAAGCCGAGGCTAGTGCATACGAGAATGTTGTGTGTCCAGGTGAGAAACACTGGGACGAAGATGCTTTGTGGAGAGATAATTTAAGGCGTGTATCACATCGACATGCGAGATCCATGGATGACTTAGACGCTAGACCTACCGATGCAGTGCCACTGGACCGATCCAGGACGGACTTGGCTTGTATGAACAGTATTAAAAGAGTTAAGAAAAACTCTGTAGGAAAGATAAGTAGAACTCCGACCTATGTGAATTATGACATTCAAAATGAGATTCAAAGACGTCGAGAAAATAGCATCAATTATGATAGTGTGTTCAATGAAGAAAACGAAAAAATTGATGAAAACGACGTTTATGTCAGTTTAGCGAATACAGCAGATAGTACACAGGAACATTCCGATGAAGGTGTATATGAGCAGTTGACTATTGAGTCAACCGAAAATACACTTGTTGTAGATAACAATCAGTGTAGAATCAAAGGAAATGACAGAAAGCAGTTTGAAATAGATAGAGAAAAGCTTAGACAGTGGGATCTTATGTCTAGCGGTCTCATGAAAGGCGGAACAGGATGCGTGCGGAGTGTGGGTTTGGGTACGGACAGGAGCGACGCTCTGTGTAGTATGGACAACGGGACTGAAAGTTCAAGCAATGAAGGTATCCTCTAACATTCTATGGTCCCGTAAGGTACACTATGTAAGTTTCATTTGTACTAAAATTTCAGCAAAGCAAAGTCATTATTTTTATTATTGTAAATAAATAATTTGGCATTTTTATGTGCAAAGTATTTTAATAATTGTTCGATTAAACATTTTGGTTTGAATGATGGGCTTAAACAAGATAAGGTGTGTAATCGTACAGCATGCAAATATTTAACATGGATTATACAATGTATATAGAATGATACACAGAATGCATTAGTATTATTATATTACTAATAGATGTGGAATTAAATTGATGACACACTTATCATGTTTTACCATCAATGTTTTAATCGTTTATTTAAATTGAAATTACAGCATGTTTTCTTTCCTTTAGCTATATTTTATAGGAACCTTTTTTTAATTTTAGCATCAATGTCAATGTCAGGCAATAATATTGAATCAGGCACAAATAATAACACACAAAGTCAACAATCATTGTCAAAGAAAGCATTTCTCGGAAGTAATACATCAATTGGAAGAAGCAATAGGGAAGGCAACATACCAGTTCGGGCTGTGAGCCCAAGAGTGAGATGGGTGGAAGATAAATCTGCCAATGATCATTACGGCACTCAGCAGCTTATGACGTCACAACAGAACGTAAGGACTTTTACTACAAGCAAATTTCATTTCGTAATAAATGCAAGTACGTTAAATTCAAAATATTATTTACTGTAGAGTTTGTTGTTTTCTTATTGTTTTATTTTACAAAACAGTTACATGCATTAACAACAAATGACGAAACATGGGTTCGCTCTCCATCGAGAGCTATGCCACAGCCCATTAGAGCTGTGAGCCCAAGAGTACGACGGAACACAGAAAACGAAGACATGGTATGTTATATACATACATATACAGTTACACTATTATATTTTAATTAAATCTGCTTGACCCTTGTTTTAAAGTAGATTAAATTAGATTAGGAGATAGATCAAGTTGTATTAGTAATAGTAGAAATAGCACGAACCTATAAAATTGAGCTTTCTACGGAGTTTACCGATTTGGAAAAGTTTATGCAACAGATCATACAAATTTAATGAAAACATACGTACGCATAATGTATGTTATTAATCTTCTTTTGAAAAATAAATAGTTGCTAGATTAATGAGCTACTTTCATAGTTACCACGGCATATAGATTATAGTCACCGCTTCTTGTTTTTTGTTGCGTCTATTGTTTGTTCATTGTTGCCTCTGCATTAGCCTAAGGAAATTCACCAATCCGGTCAAGAGAAGGAAGAAGTGCCAACTGCCGGGGAGCTTCTTGGTAGGAGTCACGAGGAGTTGGTCCTGCTTCTTATACAGTTGAGAAGGCGTCACGCGGCCACACATCGATCCATTGAGCAATGTTGTGCGCAAATCAGTAGTATCGAGGTGCTTGTTCATGCTTTTTTTTTTGTTTTTTTTGTACCATTTTTGTTACTTGCCGTACTGTTTTTCTCACCAGTGAATTGCTAATTTTTTTATGTCTAATAAAAATTTTAGTTTTAGACATTTAGACATTAGATTGTAGATAATTGTCAATATTAAAAATTTCGCATTTCTTTACCAATAAACAACTTATATTCTGCCATATTAAACGTTACTGCAAAATACATTATGAACGTTTACGTTAAAAACGTTACAGGAGTGCCTTAGCTCCTTAAAGGCAATGGAGCGAGAAGAGAGTTTGCAGCGACTAGAGCAGCTCAAGATGCAGTTAATTGACCTCGAACATCAATATGAGAAGAGCAAACCGTTAGTGCAGTTGGTGGACAATATGGTGAAATTGGGATCCTTGTACAACAGACCAGGCTCCACAGTGGAACGTTTAGAGAGGAATCAGAGATTGAGGCAAAAGGTTTTGGCGGAGCATGCGCTGGAACAACAGAGGTAAGACCGTTTGTTTAAAACTTACTGTACTTTTGTCTATACAACTTTGTGTTATATTATATTAATCATCATATATATATAAAAATACTCGTAAAGGCACTATTAAAATTAACGAGAACATAAAATATTTCATTTGATTTGTATGTCGGTTCGTATTTTAGATGGCTCGAGAGTGCTGCAGCAGGAAAACCGTTAGAGACTGAAGCGGCTAGAGTGAGGGTAGCTGAACTTTGGGCACTGGAGCAGGAGCTAGCCGACGAGGCCGCCATACTGCAAGGACTTAAAACCGATAAAGATGCTATAGAATCTTTGCTCACTGGTAGGTTTTGTTTAATTCATGGTAGGTTTTGTTAGTTGATTTTTCTATTATATGAATATTTATTAATTTGCTTATTGGAAGTCATGGATAGTATCTATATATTAATACGTGAAGCAAAAAATTTGGACCCCTTTTTACGAAAACTGCGCCTACGGACGAGTATGAAATTTGCCACACTTATAGTTTATGTATAGCAGAAGTGCAGAACGCTAATATTTTTTAATATTAATGCTTATAAAGTACATTAAATC
>DWEM01002299.1:0-12310 GCA_018245935.1 Agara belti belti
ACTCAATGGCATATTTATGAAATAATCCCATCGAGTCGGGGCCCAGCAAAGCGTATTTACATCACCGTCACCAGTCGGGAAGCCTGCTATTGAAATGTATCTTTGTCGGGACATCTTCAAAGAAATACTTGTGGTTTTATAACTTTATTAACGTGTAATGCAATCGTGAAGATCGCGTGTTTCTAATTTCAAAAGTCGGTTGTCGCACGACGACGGCCAGGCGCTCTCAGATAGTCGAGTGCCCGCTGATATCACACCGCGGCTGAGGTGTTGGATACCTACGGTCGTTCGCGAGGCCGTCCACTGCACCAATATATTCCACTCGCGACATTTAATTAAATGTGGTACAACATTAAAATGGCTCGTTCCATTTATTCACCTGTCCATTAATATGAACGAGAGCATATCGCTGTGCACCACAAATGGCTGCCGCTCTGTTTGATTCGGTCCACTTCACACGTCGTGTTCGAGTACCCTCTATGGCCACTCGCTCCTCACCTCGCGCCGCACACCTCACACCTCACACTACGACGGTACGCCCGCCCCACTCACGTCACTCCCCGATGCTTTTAATTCATCTTCTTCAATACAATCAATTATTGTTTCACTTTTACATACAAACACATACGTAGAACGTAAAAGTCGTGCATTCGATTCCCGCCTTCTCCTACAGCCACCGCTCTGTTCGGGTGGAATGAAGATATCTATATAAGTATTGTATAGTATGTATAATATGTATACTATGTTTATCAGTTGTTCGGTTAACGAGGCATAATTAATTGCCTAATTCGAGATCAGATAACCGTGCGTGGAATTTTCTCACGCATTACTGTATTATTATTATAAATGTATCAATCACTAGTGCACAACGAACTTATTATATTTTTATGTGATAAAGTAAGTTGCATGCACTTGCTTTATCTACGTGATAACGGATGGTCATTGACTTGTGCATCCAATCTCGATCAGAGGTAAAGGTCATATTTAAATCAGACATTCGACAATCGTCAGGAAGGGTCAAATGCATTAAATTATTGTACAATCCAACCACGTCTGGAATGGAAACAATGCAATACAAACTCTGTTTCTTCGTTGCTGAAAGTAATTGAAAGCCGTCGCTTCCGAGTTCTGAACGCGAGGCTGTAGGACCTTTATCGTACTGTAAGGTCGGGTTCGGCGCTCTCTGCCTACCCCATCATAGAGCCATCTGTAAAAGATGAAGACAAACCCTTTATTTTTGAAAATGAGGGTACACGATCGATTCTAGCGCCCTCCATCTAAAAATCATTTTCATCTGAACTCACATCGAGAGATATTTTGCAGTTTGTAAAAAGCAGTTTGTTTTAGCTGTCATATTATAAAATAAACCTAAATATTCTCTTAGAAGGCAGTAAATCTCTTCTCGCTCGGCAGGCCTCGAAGGGCCGGAAGACGGATGACGGCCGGTGATTGATGCTCCTTTCTGGACGCATAACTCTTTCGCCTTATTGAATTCATCTTAAAGATAGCGGATCTGGAGAGGTTATTAGGAAAAGTCGCATTTGTTCGATTTACTACTTGTTTATTGCAACCTATCGTAAAGTATACGATTCAGCCAGATATATGACCGGTACCTTTTTATTCAAGTTAGGGGCTAAGAAAGGATTAGGAAAAATTTTGTAAAAATAAAAAATATTTTACTTTCTGAATTACGGACGTAAATATTTTTTGCTACGTACACCTATATTCTTGTGTTCCTATGCACACACACACATGTTTGCCGATTAAAACTTCTCGCCACCTACCGAAGCTATTCGGATCGCGAGACGCCAATAAAAGTTCCCTTTATTCAAGAACATTATAAATAAAATCCCGCGTCTGTCAAAAAGTGAAAAGGCGCCTGAGCGATCGTTGGAAGTGGCCGGGAAATTGAATGTTGAGACTTGACGTGGGTCCCGGCGGGCCGGAGAGGTGAGGCGTAGTTTGTGTGGCCGACGACGTTAGAATACCGAGGCCACGTAAGCGCAGATATTCGTGCCTTTTAACAACTACTATAATTGCTAGTGTAGATACTACTGGTTGTTTACGATTCTTCGACGTCCCCGAGGTCGACTGATAAAAAATGCTATTGATCATTAGGCCTGCCTCGAGTGACCTGAATACTGAAATTGATCTTGACATCGACACGTTTCGACATCTTCACACATGACCATATGAAACTAAACTGGCCAAAACCTGGTGGTGATGCATGGTGAGCAGATCAAGTTTTGTGCAATAGTTTAATAAAATTAATAATTTTATTTAGAAGTTCAATAAAAAACGAACATACGTTTTCAAGTTTTGGGCCAGCTCGCTTTCATGCCCTTTTGAAAAAATCTTACTCGTATATACATTTACAAGCGTCTTTCTACCCACAATATTGCAAATATTGGTTTAATAACTCAGCAATTCCCAAATTTCCGAGTGAAGAGCGTTGAAGGTTATTTGCGATCCATTAACAGCGATATTAAATATGAATGGATTTACCCCTCGGAGAACGGCCAGTAATGGATGTTAGCTCTCGACGCATTTTATTGGCTCGTTCGGAAACGAGTACGTTGTTCTATTTTTGTCCATTGATTACACATATACGTACATCAGATCTTCACAGTCCTAAATACCATTTACAGTTAATACATGGTATTTATTTTTATTTATTTCTTTTCACGGAAAACTTATGTCCACTAAAATTTTTATACACTGAAAATAACTACAGAGCACGAAGCCGGTGTAAAACCCCGGTTTTACTAAATAAATACAACAAGAAACTAATGTGTTCACAAATATTAGTCCCGGCTGGAAATCGAACCCGGGACCTCCATTTGTAAACCACGGACGACTACCGCATACACATTATCAAGCTGGTACATTACAAACTAGCGTAAGCTCCTTATTCTTCATCTTTTTATTCTATGTATTTCCGCTACAAACGGGGGAAGATTAGGAAACTTCTTGTCAATCACACTAGACTAGAGAATCACGTGCTGGATCCGGTACAGAGGATGGAATCTCTATTTATTTTCAATGGCCATGTAACAAAGTGTGTTCAGCGAAACGTTCCCGAGCGCTAACATTCGCCGCCGCTGCCGCGTGGAAGTAATCCGGAAGCACGCGAGAGCTTGTAATCAACAGGCATTGTGTAGGCAGTTCATTCAATCAGAACACAAAGCCTCATATAGGGATAAATTGTACCGAGCTTGGAACATTATTATTTCGTGTAATCTTTTTAGTAACAGCAGTAAATCTACTGGTCACAATATATTTCAAATCTGTGATGTTTAAAATATCGAATTAAATACCGTGAATAATTGTAAACTTATTATTTTTAATGTCATGTTGACTTGTCAAGTTTACTGGTAATTTTTCAGAAAATCCCATTTGCCGCAAAATATATTTTGATAGTAAGTACTTATACTAAATATGAATTACAACTCGCATTGAAAGCAATTTTCCTTAGAAAAGTGATTTTTGTATAAGCCACTCTAAAATAACTTGTAATAAATATATCGTTTTGGTCACCAAACATTCTCTCTCTTTTGAAATCTCACGGCTTCTCATTCCACCAGTAATTGTCCAACCGACGTGGATATTTCGAGTTTCGATTAAAATCGAGCATTCGTGGCGCGGTACATGGTAATACCGGCCGATTGTGGTCGCACAAGTCGACCACGCGTGCCGCGCTAGTTTTTTTTTTTTTTAAATAAAAGCACCGTTGATAAAGACAATGCTTTGCGTTTCAATCAGTCAAAAGCAGCTAAATCTGCAAGCGGCGGGCGGTCTGCACGCAGCCGTACCGACCGGTAATACCGAGCGCCGTTAATAAAGTCGTAATTAAAAATTCCAATAGCTATTCTCTGTAGCGAGCGGTGCGTTTTTTACATTTAACTTTTTACGGACTCGTCCCACTCGATAGTCGAATATGAGATGTGATGACATGAGAAACGATTGGATCTGAGACCGTCATTTATAATATTTTCTCAATTTAATATAGGGGTATATTAACCAAATTTAAAAACTGAAACCGCTCCAACTCTTCGGTCATCAGGTATTTAAGGCTCCGCTTTGTCTGTGTTGATCTTAACGAACCGATTAAGAGAAAAACGAAGCTTCCAACTACAAGCAGTCATAGCTTAGTCGTTTGGAATTAAGTGTCCCACTCCATGGGTCGGGGTTTAAATGCTGGCATACACCTGTAACTTTACAAAGTTACGTACAGAAAATATCGCGGGGAAATGACATATCGTGTTTTCTAAAGTGTATGTTAAGTCTTCCAATCTGCACTTGAAAATTTCATAGACTACGATGGCCTTAAAACATTCTCACTTTGAGAAAAAACCATTGTCTAGCAGTGGAACATCATAAGAGTTGACAATAAGTATTATTCAAACAAAACGTAGAGAACGTACGATTTGTTCTCTTATCGCACTCGATCCTCGTTCGTACCCTGGAGGTGTGTTACTTGTGCATCTGAATTCCATTTGTTTTGCCTCTCAATGTGAGGGAATTGGTTTACACCGAGCCCTCGCTCGTGTTCGAGAAAAGAGAATATACTGGTCCAAATAAATTCCCTCATTTCAATGTATACTACTCCTTAGATATAAGGGTGTTGTTAATTAAAAAAATCAAGCGAACGCAGCGGAAAATCTATACAGTCCTCCTTCTTTTCCAGACATATTGAAAAGTACGATAGAAAACCTCTAATTTCGTTACTAAGCAAGTCCAAGTTATTGACGCTTCTTATCGTGTAATTCTTGAGTATTATCGAGTGAAACGTACGTTCATATTAAAATCTGTAATTGAGAATAATGTACTTCAATAAATTTGGTTTCCGTACTTCAATATTTAAATTACCTGCTGTTTACTTGTAAAAAATATATTCTTAATTTCAGGTTCTCCCAGCAATATTTCAATTGAATTTTGTAGTAAAATGAAATTTTCTCAATAATATAATGGTCACTGGAGGAACATGAATAAAAGATCTTGTAAATTTTAATCATTGCTTATTATTCAGGAAACATTAGTAATTATTAATATTGTATATAAATAAATTTGTCAGATTTACTGTCTAAGCATCTTGTCGCTGCTCATCATCATGACATCCCTGTATGACCACCTGACAAACATGTCAGTATCCAGGTAGGTCATGTCGTCGCGCTTCGTCACCAAGTCGGACCAGTCTACATCCTTAACTTGGTTGTTGTATTGACTCAAATCTTTCCTGTATACGAAGACATCCAAGAACTTCATGTTGTTGGTGTAAAAGTTGGTGACGTCGATTTGCCTGTCGAAGGGGAATCCGAGCGGCATGGTGTCCACACACGTAGTCCAGCGACACACTCGGCGATCCTTCATAATGGACAGATCGATCGTCGGCAAGACAAGACCCGTGCGCACGGGAGTGACCACAACGTACAGCTGCAGAGGCAGACCACCAGAGCGACCGATAGGTAGCAGTAAGCGGTGCGGAAAGCCAAGGCGTGTCTTGTACCACCAGCTGTCTACCATCTTGTCGGTGACAACCGTAGTGTCCTGGACACGGTTCACGATGCGGGTGGTCCATGGCCTGTCTTGGATCACACCGTGCATGTCAAAAGAGTTGCGCACGATGGTGTTTTTACCTGTGTCCAGTTTGTATAAGAAGCTATCAATTTCGACCATGTCGAGACGCTTATCGTTGATGTTAAGCAAGCGTCCGATGCAGTCGAATTTAGGACCGAGGAACACGCGTACCACGGCATCTACGGCCTTCTCAGAAACAACATCAATGGTAACCTTGAACGGATGGTGATTTAGACGGCGCGAGCGAGCAACGTACACAAAGTCGGACTTCTTCTTTTGGATTTCAGTCTCGTCCAGGTACACAGCATTGGTAATATCCAAGTCGTACTCGTCCATGAAAGAAACAAGCTTATCGGTGATGATACGTTCGACTTTGACACCGGGGAAGTCGAATTCGTCCCTGGTGTACTTAGGCAATAGGTTCTTAAAAAGAACGACATTATAGATGATACGCTTGAGCACCCTCCAGTAGAGCGGGTCACGGAGGCAAGTCGTGTACATGTCGAGGGCAGTAGGCACGTAGGTGTACCTTACAAAGAAACGCATATAATTAATTCATACAATCACATTTTTTTTTAAATATGAAATAAAATACATGCTGCTTTGAAGTCGTTACATCTAAACATTACTTACTTGTTAAAGTTGTATGTGCTGTAAGTCAGAAGCCTCTTAAATAAGTTCATCACGTGAATGACTTTAGCATCGTCATTGAGGAAGCCCATACCGCCAAGCAGCAATCTGGATAGGTACTCGATGTCTTCAGCCTTCTTCAGGTTAATGATCGTTCCATCACGCTGTGCAAAATAGTGTAAAAGGTTATCGTTACAAAACATATGTATGTTTTAATATTTTTGCATTTGAGACTTCCACGTAGTGACTATACTTACGCGTTCAATGCGGCCAGTCAGAATACCTTGCCTGATGGTGGTCTCGATTTCATCGACTAGTATTTTATCCTTAGTGTTCACGATGTTCATGAAGTTAACGTTGTTCTGGCGGACGGGCATTTCGTAACCGTTGTGGAAACGGATCTTAGGCCAGTAACCGACCACCGACGGGTCGTTCCACATGATCATCTTAATGTCACACATATTGTGAGAAAGACGCTCCAGCCTCAACCTAGCGAGCAACTGCTGGTAGCCGTACATCATTATCTCGCCGCGTCGTTCCTTGTTCAGACCGTAAACGTCGTCAGTCATCCAGTACGGGTAGTTCATGTGCAAGTAGTACATGTAGGTGTTTAAGTCGATATCTTCGGTGAAGTAACTGATGCGATCGTCTTCGCTCAATACGTTGCGCACTCCCTTACGCCAGTCAATGACGACGAGATTCTTGTCGGTGACTCTGATACCGTAGTAGTCAAAGATCACGGGGTCGTGGGCGGCCCTGGTCATTTTTAGCATGAACGCTTTATTAATGATGTGGCTGTCGACAAAGAAGTAGGGGTAGATTTCATACGGTGCGGGAATAGTTACGCCGCGACAATCGGTGCGATGGAAAACGGCGCAGGTTAACGCGTAGACGAACATGCCACCGTTAATACGCTCCCTCAGCCAGCAAGCTGTCCTGAAGAACGTATCGAAGTCCTTGGCAAAGTACAGAATGCGGAACACCCTGATAGCTTGCTGCAAGTGCAGCTCGTTAGTGTGTACGAACACCTCGCCCCTCGGCAACAGACCCATTTTAAACGTGTCGATGAACCTCTTCACCACGTCGACTTTCTGTAACATTAAAATGTGTGCAATTTAAAGAACCCTCGACATCGTTAAGATTACTGAGTTTAATATAAATGTGTGGATTTTTACCAAGTACTTGTCGAAGTTATCTTCGATCACCCACTCCCGGGCCACCTCGCGGATGTCATCGTACACGGTCGGCTGCAGAATGTGGTTCAACAGTTTCAAGATGAAGAGCTCCTTGGTTTTGATATCTACGTTGACTATGAAAAAAAAAAACAATCGAAGCGTTAATCAATAATGTTCTTTCTTAGAAAATATGTACATTCAATAGAAGAAAATGATTACATAAATTGACTGACAATAAAGTTTGTTTGCGGTCAGAATTTGAAAAGGTCAAAATGTAGTAAATAAAATATGTAAAAATTTCACGACCACATATTTATATGCGCTCGTTTATTGAGAGCAAAGATTCATGAGAACACAGTTTTCTGAAGTATATCATGCGTGTCCAAAAACTCCAAAGGGATGTTAAGTAAATCGCAGAGCGTTTACAGAACTTTTAACATCAAAGGCTCGGGAAAAGTTTGTAACAAGAACAAAGTATTACAGCTTGGCTTATACATACAATTATGTTTATGTTTTTTTGGGAATACAGACGGCATTGGTAAAGTTTGTACCTCAGCTGCTAGGAGCGTTTGAGACGAGTTTATTGAATAAATTTGGAGTTTATTTACCGAATTAAAAAAAATACCGAAAAACGCTCTCGTTTTTAAAAGAAAAACATGAAACATGCCTTGAAATTAGCCTGTATAAATACTTAAATGTTATTTTAACACGAGCCAAAGGCGCGTATTTACGACGTAGTAGCGTGTCTGTATATCAATATGTAGTAATGAAAATGAATACATATGGAAGTGTCTGCCAATAAAGACAATGACAATGGAGAGCATGGACGCGGTAGAATATTACTTTTGCGGGCAGATGCATAATGTTAAATTCGAAAAACAAATGTAATGGTAGACGATAAAATGATGCTATAGAATTATTTTTTATGGTATTCGTAATAAAGTTCGCAAATGTGAGACTATGTCAATAATAAAACGCTCACCCAAAGTGTCTTTCCCAATGAAGACGTTGAGCTGCAAGTCGTCCTTGATGACGGTAGCCGAAGCCACCGCGAGCAGCGCCGCCACCAGTAACAGCTTCATCTTCAGCAAGTTAACCAGACGCGCGGAGCGGTAATGTGCCGGTCGGGACCTCCACGCCTCTTTTATACCCGTTCCTCCCCATATCTTTTCATAGTTATCGTTGCACATGTCACCGATTGTTTGGGTTGCACCTCTGGCGATAACTTCGCGACCCGCCGATAGCTTTCTCTTAAGGTGAGCGATACTTGAGTACTCATATCTTCGTTGCAGTGTCCGTTCCAACCTTCCCTGTAATAGAACACAGAGCTAAAAGTTCTCTGTCCACTGGTCTGTCACTGCACCCGTCCTATCCCAACACTGAATCCCGTCTCTTTTTTAGTGTCAATTTAATACTTTTCCTAATGTAGGTTTCAAATCTTTTAAATATTCTACAAAAGTACAATACGCGCAAAAAGTATTCGTACCCAACAGGCTTTGTAACTAACAAAACCAGACAATCCTGAAGGTTAATCTATAAAAAGCGACGTCTCCTAACCCTCTGAGATTTAAGCATTACTACCCCTAGCAACACTCATATCATCATTATTAAAAATATTTGCCTTCTATGTATATTTTTTCCCTCGAAAAATATTTCAATATTTATGTTTTTCATTACGGTTTCCTATAACAAAAATTATAGGTACCTTTTGACCGTCGCCCATATGACATATATATAATATCATTCATATTATCAACACTGTAAGGGTTTTCAATTTTCGCGCAGGAAGTCTTAACATTTCAGAGACAAATATTACCCATGTCCATACATAGAGCTATCCCTATCAACCTCTCTATCATTCAGGGAAAGTTAGGTCAAAGTCAGCTTTATTTAACCAACATGATTCCAAAAAAGTCATTGAAATTCGAAATGTATACGTACGGGCTTACCGATATGAATAAACGTTTAAAGAAATAAGTATGTCTATTTATTGTTTTACCTTTAAGAATACGTTGTAATGTTTTACCTTTAAGAAAAACGAGTTCGAATGTAATATGGAATATTTTACGAAAGTAAAGATGTATTCGTTTGTTTGTTGCAGACTTTCAGACACGGTTTCCCGTTCTCGCCCACGGCGCTGGCATGGGACCCCATACAGAAGCTCCTGGCCATCGGCGACAAGGGCGGCAACCTCAGAATGTATCCTTTATATGATTAATTTAAATTTACATATGACAACGTTCACGTCCTGCGTATCATTAACGTCTACTAGCCAAGGGAGGAGAAGTGAAGACACTGAAAAGGAAAATGCTCAAATACATTCGGCTCAGTGTTTGTTGTTTCTATTTGATGATGTAAATGTAAATATTAATATCACAATGAAAATGGTAATTGAAGAACCTGAAAGTGAAAGAAATTTCAAATAAATACAGAGCATACGAGTTAGGTAGTTATAGAGCATTAGCTCGGGGCTCGACGGAAAACCGTTCAGTCCGGTAGCCGGAATGGTACCTGCATGTTGTTTTTAACCGAACCAACGCGAGTTATTCTATTTTTCAGATAACATTTTTGAAACATATAATAATAACAAAGAGACAATAATGGTCGGCAGAAATAAGTGACAGATTTTAATAACGTGTCTTTTACGAACTATGTAATATTTATAACGAATGAAAGTATTTTTAAGCCAAACAAAGGATCAATAAATTTATTAAACAACGCTAATAATGTAATTAGTGAACAAACAATATGCGTAAGGCAGAGAGTCACCGAAGATGAGGCCATCTTGAAGGATACCATTTTTCGATATCAATTAATTATATTTCAAAGTCTGTGATTTCAATTCGGTCATAAATCTGATCTCGTCTTATCCGATCTGGTATCAGAATAGAATATACCTTTACAGTATATGCATCCGTATACTAACTACATTGCACATAAGTGTTTACTGAACTTTATTTATGAAAAACTTTAAAAATAGATCGCATAAGTTCTTTGAAGAAAGCTCTTTACATTACAATAATTACATTCGATATAAGAAAGCGACGAATGTTTCATTCCTTTAAAGGTCATTCATTTATTTCACTAATTGGCGAGATTACGAGAGAAAAAACATACTTGCTGATTAAACCAATATCAATAACAATATTTGTGCTAGCAAATAAATGAGCTCAAATAATTATGTGTCTACTCACTGATTAAAACAATTCGTCCGGTCTCTCGGTCTAGTGGTTAGAACCGATGACTGCTAAACCTGAGGTCGTGGGTTCGGTCACCGCCCGGGACAAACATTTGTATGATGGGCACGCGTGTTTGCATAGTATCATATATGTAGTATGTATTTATATATTAATCGGCTATTCGATTACCGCAACAGAGACATTTAATTGCCTAATTTAGAACTAAAACGCGACGTTACTATTGAATGAGGCACCGTATTTTTAATGAACATTGTAACAAACTAAGACAGACTGACAAGACTATATACTTTCTAATGTGCACCCTGTAACCGAGCTCGCCACGTATCACTCGGTATCTCAAACCATTTTGGATTCTAAGCGGCCACTGAGCTACGAACGCTTCACCTTAGGTAATACTTCAATCGTAAAATGTAATCAATCGAACATAACACGTACGTACATTAAAGAAAACGGCTGATGTAATAAAAATATTGATGTTCGTCGTTAATTATTAACTATTGTTTATAATAAGATAATTATATAAAATGTAGTCACTTTGGTGCATCGCGTTATTTTCGACCGCGATAAACGATGACCCCGGCGCGAGTTTCGCTGCATACGAGATGATATGGTGTCCCCTGTTACTATGTAAGTATCTATTGATTTAAATAATTAGGCGATTCGATCGAAAGTAATCGACGTACTCGTATATGTATCGACGTGCGTTTCTTCTCCGCGCGGTAAGTCCAGCTCATTTCGATGCGCAGAGAGTACCGAATGAGCCGGCAATAGCGAACGGCGGCCGCTACCGGCCAACGCTGCATCCTGTCGCGAACGGGGCTCCAGCAATAGGAGACGGTGTCTTTAGAGACGGGTGTCGGTCGGTTCGGTTGGTGTTTGTTGTTAGGTTATTTAGGTTATTGGCTGTTAGAAACGTTAGTAATGCTAATAACATGTTTTAATGGGAATTAACGACGTTAACGACTTAACCTGCGAACCGTGCGCAGGCCCTTATTTATTTTTAATTCTTTAAATGCTACCGAGATAAGTATGACGCGTTTAGCGACCGAAGAGGACAGAAACCTTCAATGAAAAATGTGGCATATATCGGTTAGAAATACTAACTACTGGGTCGCGGGTTTGAGTCCCATCCGGCAAACGTATGTGTGTTGAGCATAACGGTTTCTTCTCAATCTGGGTGTAATAAAAACATCTATATAAATACTATGCGGTACGTATGTGCGGTTACATTATGGTGCAGGCGTATTATTGCCTAGTTCGGAATCGGATCGCCGTGTGTGGATGTCCCATTCGTCTCCGTGTGCTGTTCGAACGAGCGCGTGTTTGATTCGTTATTCACTTCGCGTTGCTGAATATATGAACTGCTAAAAGCTGTAGACATTTGGTATCTATAATTCCACTGACAGTATGTTCGCAGGGAACTTGTTAATAATGCCCTTTCGAGCTGTCGTATAAGTTGCTTTGTATATGATTGCAGCGAAGGTGACACACAAAAAACATTTTCAGTGAATATATTTAACGATCTATTACAATATGCCTTTTAATGTATTTATTTATTCTTCATTTGTAACTTACGTAAAATAACACAAGGCAGATTTAATGTTAAAAGCGTAATCTCGAAGTCCCGACCTGTAAATATGTAATAAAATATTATATAATACAATAATATATACTAGCAATGTAATATTAAACATATTTAGAATAAAGCAAGATAAAGTGATTAAAACC
>DWEM01002300.1:0-12309 GCA_018245935.1 Agara belti belti
TATAATTAGCAATGATTGTACGTAGGTGGGTAAGGGCGAGCAGTCCCAAACTCCTGCTTGCGTTCTGGACGTACAGCTGCCCGAGAGGATCGCCCCTCGCGCCGCTAAGAGCCACCTCGACTGCCTCAACCTGGATCAATCTGGTAAGGACACCGTGAGATCAATTTCAAAAGATACCACCTATTTATTTATTTATTTATTTATTTATTTATTTACTCTTCATTGTAATCTAGAGCATTACAAAGGGCAGATTAAGGCCAAATGGCATTCTCTGCCAGTCAACCCTTTGCGTATTATAAAAAACAGTGATAGCCTAGTCGATTGAAATTCAGTTTCCCACTCCGGGAAGTCTCGGTTCGATCCCGGCACGCACCTCTGACTTGTTACGTGCGTATTATAAATAAAATTTAAATATAACGCTGAAGGAAAACATCGCGAGGAAACCTGCACACCTTATAGGTGTTAAAAAGTTTATAATATTTTCTGAGGTGTGTGAAGTCTACCAATCGGCACTTGGCCAGCGTGGTAGACTATGGCCTAAATCCTTCTCACTATGAGTGGTGACCCGGTTCAACGGTGAACTAATTAAAAGGGTCGATTTTTTTTTATGTAACTAAAGATGTCAGTATTAGTAGTAGAAAATGCTTAATAATGTTTTATATCTCTAGCGTGCAATAAAGTTTATTGAGATATTTGTTTATTTTAAAGGTTTTGACGCGTTGAAGGACGAACTCAGCTTCCATTGGGGCGACCACAACAACAGCTCCGGCCCCGGCTCCCTGCCGAGACACAACGATAAGCCGCAACTAAATGGACATGTAAGATTTGCATAAATTTGCTGTGTATTGTCCCTAATTCGATCGATCTTTTGCACGGTAAAAAATTAAAAGTTTGAAATAGCTACTTGTTATATTTGTAACTATGTAAATTGCATTTGTGATCGTCGCAGGCCAAGACCATTGCGAATGGCGACGTGAAATACACAGATAAGAGCAAAGATGAAAAGGACACTAAACCTCAAGGTAATGGTTGAAAGTTTGTTTCGTTTAAATTCACAGATTTAATCAATTAGCATTGATTAAATAAATGCAATTTTTCTTCCAGTTAACGGTGATTCGGTTCAAGTGGACTCGAATAAAACGAAAGCCACCTTTGATTCGGATGAAGATAAGACTCCTATGAACACACTAGAAAAGGGTAAAAAGAAACCCGAAGGCGGTTCATTCCTTGGCGGCCTCACGGAAAAGGTTAAGAACATTTTCAGTCATAGCGAGGACAAAGATGAGGATGTAAAAGAGTCCTCTCCCAAGCCCCAGCCCGAGCCTCGAGAGGCTAAGGACAACTCGCCCGCAAAGCCAGCGCCGAGAATTATTAATGAAGATTTACTGGGCAAAGTAGAGGACATGTTCAAGGACCTTCAAACGAAACCGCACGTTAGGGAAGAAGACGATGTCGATAGTCACGTGTATTCGACGAAGCTTATCGTAGACGAAGACAAACCCCACAACCTCCAAAAGATAACAGAAGAAGTGTACCACCAGTACGATCATATGCAACCAGTGGAAACCCCATTACATTGCAAGAGCACAGACCCATTCCAATTCTATGATGGATGCTGCGAAGGAAGGTACAAGAAGGGCGAGAAACATAGACACGACGAAACTTCAAATGTAACAGACGCGATAGAGCATGTCAAATTTGCCGCACATGAAAAGCTTCAGGATATTACTGAAAGAGCCGAAAATGACGCAAAGGATGTCATTGAGAAAACAGAGAAGGAAAAAGATAACATAAAACAAAAAAGCAACGAAGTGATCGAAGAACTGATTGAAAAATCAGAGAGAGCTGTAAAAGATTTTAACGATAAAAAGGAGGGACTCAAATCGGATGTTGAAAAGAACGTCCATTACGCTGGAGACGTGGTTGACAATAAAATCAATGATGTAAGGAAGTCCGCTGAAAGAGCACAAGATGATATAAATGCAAGCGCAACGGATATAAAGACAACAGTTCATGATAAAATATCCGATGTAAAATCATCTGCTAATGATGCTGTGGGTAATCTTGTACATGCGGCAGAAAGCGCAAAAGATAGTGCCGAAAATAAAATTCATGCATTTGACTTCCTTGCTAGAGAAAAGTCCGAAGAGTTGAGACTGAGAGGACAAGATAAGTTATCCGAAGTTGAAGGGGCCCTTGAAAATGTTTCAGACAGTCTAAAACACAAGGCGCAAGATGCACACACCGATATAAAGAGTGGTGCAAATGCTGTTGCAACATCTTTAAGTACTGTGAGGGACGACTTAAGTAATAAAGTCCAAGATGTAAAAACGAGTGTTCAGGATAAATATGAAAGTGTCAAGGACGCAACAAATGAAAAATTAGACAGTATACATGACGATCTGAAAACAAAATCGCAAGATGTGAAGGATGCAGCTAAAGATAAATTACATGATGTACAAGATGGAATAAGCAGTAAAGCGCGAGATGTAAAAACTGGTGTTGAAAAAAATGTTGAAGACGTGAAAGAAGTCGCAAATGAAAAGATGCATGAAATAAACGAATCTCTAGAAGATGTGAAGGGCAAGGCGAAAAAGAAAACTAAGGAAAGCAAAAACTTCTTTACTGGCTTAGTTCACAATATATTCGGTGAAAAGGATAAGATTGAAAATGAAGTCAAAGATAAGGTAGCCGAAACAAGAGATACAGCAAGCGATCTTTTACAGCAGGCATCGGCTACGAGAGACAACATTGAGAAAAGTGTAGAGAAGAAACAGGAAGATCTGAAAGAAGGCGCTGACCATTTGGCTCAAAGCGTACACGACAAGAAGAGTGAAGTCGTAGACACGATTAGCAGCACGACACATGAGATCGAAAATGCCGTAGCTCAAAAAGCCGATGAAGCGAGAAAAACAATAGATAACACTAAAAATGAAATACAGAATACCGTGCAAAATAAAAAGGTGGAAGCGAAAAAGGCCAAGGACGCCGTTCAAAGTGCGGCAGAAACGGAACTGGACAGGATACGGCAACAAGCCGAACATACGGCGGACGATATAAAGAAAACCGCCGAAGAGAAACTGAACGCCGCCGCCGCTGACAAGAAATCGGAATTCGAAAGCGGCATCGCGAACCGATTCGAGCAGCTGAAGGACTCGGGAGATGCAAAGTTGCACGAAATCCAAAGCGCGGCGAGTGACAGGGCGAACGATTTGCAACGGTCGTCGAAGCGGGCGTTCGATCACGCACAAGACTCGACCTTGACCGCTTTCGAGAAAATCGAAAGCTCTACTAAGGACAGAGTGAACGACGCCGCGGGCGCGTGGGACGACTCGCAGAGCACCGCCCGCGACACGTACGCGGACCTGAGAGACGACGTGCACGGGCTGGAGAGCTCTGCCCGAGACACCCTGCACAGCTTCCAGAGCTCGGCGGGCAACACGTTCGACAGCTTAGACGATTCCGTGAAGGAGTTCTCCGGCGCCTCGCAGGGGAGCGTCCGGGACGCCGAGGCGGCTTCCAAGGAGCTGTTCGGAGACGCGAAAGACACGTTCGAGGGATTCCAGCTGTCGGCTGGAAATAAGCTGGAAGACGTCAAGGCGTCCACCGAGGAGAGGCTCGAGCGCGCCGGGGATAGGTCGGGGGAAGTGCGCCGGAGTGCTGAAAGGGATGTGAAGGAGACGCAAGCGGCGGTGGCGGACACGTTGGCGAGCGAGGCGGACAAGTTCACGAGCAGTTTGAATGACTTGGGCAATTCCGTATTTGGATCATCGGGTAAAGGTTAGTAAATCCGCTAATGTTACGCACATATTTCAGTTTACGTACCTCGTTTACAGAGCTGGGATGTATTGTTGTTTTTGATTTTTTTTTTCAGGTTTCATGAAGGATTCAAGCACGAAGCTAATGGAGTCGGAGAAGGCGCATTCGTCACCGCACAAGAAGAGTTCAGGGTATGCATAATTTCAATGTTGCATAATATATATACATAATTACACTATCACGTATCGCAATCCTTGCATTGGAATATATGTAAATAACTAGCCACGCTACATCGAGCACCCAACTAATTGAGACATGTTGCAAACGAATCACTATTCAGTTACATCTGCGAGGGTGGAATGATTTTAAATGAAAAATAATGCCGGTCAGTGTACTTAACTATAAAAGATTAAATATAACTCTTACCTTTGCCCCTTTGTCTCCGGTCGGCATAAAAATGTGGAGTAAATGTCAACTCGGTTTAAATCCAAATAATAAAATCAAAAACTCGTGTACTTGTTATTAATAAATACGTTTGAATATCGTTTACTTTTACAAAGTTCCGGAGTTACGAGCTGTGTCGCTTTGTAACACAGAGGGCATTATGATATTTAAAATCGTATAATCGAAATCAAAATCAACTGTTCCATTTGTATTCATCTCTTCTGCATACACATCTGAGAAACCAAGGTTAAAATACAGCAAGTCCCTATTTGAAATCGTTTCACACCTCAATACCTCAGTCTGAACAATATTTCGATCGCTCAATGAGCCCACCGCCCACCCGTGTCACGCGGCGCACGCGTCACGTGTTGCCCGCGTCACGTGGCGACACGTCACGCGTTGCCCGCGTCACGTGGCGCACACGTCACGTGTTGCCCGTGTCACGTGGCGCACGTGTCACGCGCGAGGCCCCGCCCACTAACCGCACCGCACGCGTTACAGAATACCGAAGCTTAAGAGGAAGAAATAAACGGCGACCGACGAGCGACCGCGAACGATGTATGATAACACTTTATAGTTTTACTTATTTATTACTACTACTAGGTACTGCCATAGTTCGCTACCGAACTATTATTCCACTGTTCACTTTTATTCTTCTGTAACATCGAATCTAATACATCAAGGATCCAACACGCTGTGTATCGGAAACACAAAAAAGAAAGATATTGATTTCGAAAATACAATCGTAACGTGTACGCGTAAAATATTTTGCGTGATCGTGATTCGACAAACATTGTGTTCTAACATTTTAAGTGTATAAAGTTATAGTTTAATAAATTTATTCTATCTTAATTAAAACTAGATAAAATCAAAAAGGTTGAAGCGAGTGAATCTAGTAAAGTAATAGTTCGGCAGCGCGCAGAGACGAGCTCCGTAAGAGTGCAAACGCGATTCTCAGTGATATACGTTTTGAGTTTGATATGTAATGTAGTATTTAACGTCAATTTTAACGTAAAGTCTATTGACTACTAGGTGCAGTCACGAAAATATTATACAATGTTGTAATTGCTTATTTTATTTTCTATCATCTCAACATATCGATGGACCGATGTGCATTCTCATTGTAACATAATTTTAATTTTGACATTTATACAAATCGTGCAAGATTATTTTTCCCATTTTTTTTTTGTATAATTTTTTTTCTGTGCAAGTCTAATCATGTCAATAATCTTGCCAAGATTATTACTATTATTTTTGTTTTGTTTACTTTTAAACGAACGATTGTTTTATTATTTTTATCGTATGCTTTATACGTCGTTGTACAAAAGATTCTTTCTGATTAATATATTGACGGTGTTACAATACATTTTTTTTAAATTAAATTATTGTATCCATGTAACTTTAAATCGGATAATTTGCATTTTTATATTATAAATGTAGATGTTTATATATAATAGATGCTATAATGGATGTTTTTTTGTGTTGCGTAATTTATAATATTTTAACTGTGTTTTTTTTATAAAGCCACGGCCGGGAGGGGGCAGGGGGGGGGGAAGGCCGGTCTTTCTTAACTTGCGTAGCTTTGTATTGACGTAATAGATCTGCTAGGTTATTTATTATTTACTTCGATCGGTTGTAATATTCAACGGTATTTCACTGATTTATAATTAATATATTAAGATTGTATTGAAATAGAACTTTTCTGTCACAAAGCGACAATTATTATTATTATTATTATTATTATACATAATATGAATAGTTTCGTAACCGCTCATCTCACCCGTTCAAGATCGAAATGCACGTTCGTTCGCATAAATGCAGCGCGCTTTACGAATATCCAAGCCGAAGTCATTGCATGTTGCACATGCGCCTGTGAGTGCTCAGTGGCTTGTGATGTCTCTCTGTAAGTTGTTAAGATATTATACGAAAATGTTCTACATTATGTTTCGTTTTCATTTTACTTTCCGCGTCCGTGTCCGCGAGTCCCAAGTGTATAAGTTTGCGTAGATTTATAAAATACGAAGTACAACGAAAGAGATAGTTTCAGCGTTAAATATCGAGGTCATTCGAGAATGTTTACTTTGATTTGATACAACGACTATTACTAGTCTTAAGAGCTGAAAAAAGGTGGTGGACGGTGAGTCTTCGAAAGGGAAAACGCTGTGATGCGAATATAGACCAGAGGCAGGCTCCAGGTGGAGGTGGCACTTGCACGCGGCAGAGCTCCGCCGGCGACAACGACACAGGACGAACCTTCGGTCAAATACACGAATCGATTTGCTCGTTAAACACGTCAGCGACCCTTCATCGGTTGTAACGGCATGTAGTCTTGTATGTGGATAATAAATTCTCATGCTATCTGTGTGCTGAGTGCGAGCTCAACCGATATACTATATGACTTTACCGTCGCGTAACTCGAGCGAACGCCGAACGCGGCGACAAGCGAGCGTCAGTTGTTACGTTTACGTATCGAATGTTAAATTGGTGTTTCGTACTCTCGTAACTCTTGAAACAATCACGTGCGATAACGTTCTCACTGATAAGTGCCAGCTGACGTTCGACGCTCGCTGTGAGGCGCGTCAAAAACTCGCAATCGCAAAATTAGTTTCCCATTACTGGCACTAGATGGCGCTGTTTTAATTACATACAAATTGCAGTTTACGCTAACGCGATCGAGTAGGGAAGAAAACTCGCACTAGGCACGCTAGTATATACATTAAAATCTATTAAGCACTTAGTATCAACGGTGTCCGCTAAGAATGTGTCAGATCTTCCATTTTGTTGTTACGAAATTTAACATCGTATTATAGTCATTCACCCCCCGTACGTACAAGGCTTATGGAATAATGCATATCGCACAAATTGCTTTGGGTAAGTTTTTTTATTTGCATTATCATTTTTTTTTACATTTTCTTCGTGTCTTGATCAGGGTTAGATGGTCAATATTAAGAACGTCTGATTGTTATGGTCGGTGTGAAATATTACCAGTTAAAATGTAAAACATCGTTATAATAAAAGGGTTGATGCTGTAACAGACATTGAATTAAGGGAATATCTAAATGCTATCCAGTTTTCAGGAGATACTCATAGATATTGCAAAGGTATTAAGAGTATGTTTAATGGATAATTTAGTAGCTGAGAACTTAAATTGCAGCAAATTTAAAAAAAAGCATGTTTGACAGTACCGTTCAGAAATTGGCTGTTTTTAAGGTTTTTTTTTTTGTTTCATTAAAATTTTTTTGTAGCATTTTCGACTGTTGGCTAATCGTATGTCTGTGTTCGCAGTTTTTTCTCCAAACTACGCCGGAACCCATGAGGCCGGGCGCCCGCACCGCTTCTACCGACATACGTTACAACTGACAGACGCGACGCCGCTCCGTGGGGAACTGACTGGTTTGGAACAATAAGGAATGTTTCGTACTAAAATAATCAACAACCCCAAACTATAATTACCATTATGCAAATAGTTTATGGAACTCTATCGTCATAATTGATATATATCTCTGTATATATCATGACTCTGAAGATGACTAGAACGCATTGAGACTATGCAGTTCAAAAGCTCATATGCTAATCGTTCGACCTGCGAGACTGTTTTCCATTCAATTATCGAATAAAAAGGCAATGAAGACATTATTATGGATAGATAATGTGTCCAGCACAGTGTGAAACATTCCTTAGGGTTAAATGAGTGTGTTTATAGACACCGACCCTGGTGCCGTAAATCTTCAACTATGTATTCAAATGTTACCGTACAGTTATTGTAGGAAACAATAACAGGTCTCACGACGGCCTAGAGCTCGACGTGTTGACTCAACTTGAAGTATAATTATTATATTATAAAATAGAGAACCGTTGCCATAGGTGATCTGGATAAGTCGTAAGGTCTAGATATAGCGTGTTAGAAGATCCTCAATTATAGCTCACGCGCGAGTTGAACACCCTCTATATACGTTGTGTATCGCCGTATTATAGAGAACTTAATTATATTTACTGCAACATTGACAAAGAATGTGCTAGCTATTCGGGTTTTTAACAGCGGTAAAGTCGAAAGTTTTAAATCGTAAACGTAAATTCTAAACGTGTGCTATGATGTTCAAAGATCTCCAATAGGACGATAAGGGTGTCGGAGTCCCATAAAGGGATTCCGATATATCCACTGAAAACTTGTCCGTAAGACATGAGAATAGACACGTGAACGTGCTAGTTGGAAAGTCGATATAATTTGTCCATTTTTTATGTATTTATTTGTGAAGATGTGAGTTGTCCATATAAAGAGGTGCTTCCTGGTGATTAAAAGGTCTTCGGATAAAGAATTTGATGCTGAGTGACGATTGGCTTCAAGTTCCGCCAATATTTATATAATAGAGGAAAACATAATTTATATTGCAATATATTATTGACGACAACGTAGTCTAAAATAATTCTTGAAAAAATCTCAAAGAATATTTACAGTTCAAAATTGTGAGGATTTTCATATTGTTTATAGCAATTCGAATAATAATTAAACAAGTATTTCACTCAGCATGTTGACGTCGTTATTATAAACAACATACGTTTCCCACACGTCACAAACGCCACCTGTATAATCCTATTTGCACCTTTGATTGTATAAGATTTACTATTTTATATTTTTAACATTAAATTGATTGCTATTGCGTTGATGAATATTTTTTTAATATCTAGAAATCTATATTGGTGTTTAACACACACATTGTAAATGTGTTCGTACGGTTCAATTTGATCAAACGTTTTCATAAATTTTGACAAATGTTCTCGTTGTTTGCAAATTTAAATATTAACAAAATTGTCATGGTTGTATACAA
The DNA here is from genome assembly GCA_018245935.1 of Agara belti belti. Lineage (NCBI taxonomy): Eukaryota > Metazoa > Arthropoda > Insecta > Lepidoptera > Hesperiidae > Agara > Agara belti. The sequence continues at coordinate 9,030 of DWEM01002300.1, forward strand.
TTTTTTTAAATTATCTTGACTATAAATAACAATTGTTTTGAATAAGTCAACAAACAGTACTCTCGTAACGAACGAGGCCAAAATGGCAACTCGCTATCGATAATTTACAATTATTGAAATTATCTCTACTTTTAAATTCTGATTATACTGTGATGCCAAAATAAGATGAATATTGTGTAAAAGTTGAGAATACTTTTGTTAATTTATTAATAGAGTCTATCTTCATCTATTATTTATTGCTTTTTAGTAATAAATATTATTGCGAAAATTTACTGTGTTTAATTTCTCCCAATACTATAAGATAAGAGTGAAGCCTGAAACAAATATCAAAATTTCAAAGTTTCTTTTCAATGATACCGAGTTGAGTCAAGGCGATAATCCAAACAACGACACATTGAAATATATTAATATTTATTCTGAGATTACCTAACAATAATAATCTGAAGTTTCACTTAATTTCTAACAACTTGAACTTACGGAAACAAAAAAGAATATATTTAATCCTACGTCGCTCTCCACTACGTAGGAGCGTTACACTTTTGGAGACGATTTCATTAACACAAATTTATTATCTTATAATTAGTAAGGCACTTATATGTACGTCGACTTATGTATCACATCTTGCTTATAACATAAATAGAAATACGAATTTTATAAAATGCATAAGTTTCAATGAAATAATCTGTGTAGCCGGTACAGAGAAGTTCGGGCTCCACCAGCAGGCAAACCAGCTTAAAACTAAAATAGCATATCGAATATAATATGTGAAATTGTTACTAATTATGAAAAAAAAAATTCAAAATATCAAATAAAAAAAAATTCATACTAAAAATGCCGCTTATTGATTTCACATTTTTTTTATGTATTGTCAGTGCTTGAATGTGCAGTGTTTCATTTCGAAACTATACTTATGTATATACTTCTATGTATTCCACGTGTCATTTCGAAAACGAGTGAACAAGAGAACAATAGCTACGCACTGAACTCCTATTCCTCAAATAGTAATGCATTTTCTCAGTATTAAAAGCTGCCTCAACACCTTATCACTGCATGTCAAGTTATGTTATGTAGATGTCTACTATCTACAGTCCACATCTATTTCTCGTGGGGGTAGGCAGACACCGAACGTTTGGAACGAGTTAAATTCTCACAGAATATTCGAGAACAACACAAAACGCTAAATATATACTTTGTACGTAGTAGTGAATATGCGTAGTTTCCCGAAAATAATGACACAAAATTAGCCTGCCCGCACCCTTAAATAAGTATTATGTAATCAGAGGGATGTTAACGCTTTTGCATTTCTAATTATAAACATTTTAATACTTTAAAAGTATATCTTTCAAGATCAGTTCACTGCCGGTAACGAATAAAATAACAGTGACAGTATAAATAAATAATTTCATATAAATACATTAAAAATACAATATTTTCAATATCACGCGAGTCGACAAAAACGCTTTAGATTCACACAGCATAAGCTTAAATGTAATATAGTATAGTATCACCTGCCGTTGTTGCACGGATCGGCAGGATGAGTTTCCGTAGTGAAGCTGATGGTGCCGTCGTAGTCCAGGTAGTCCATGTCCGTCAGCTGCCGCTCGAGCAGCAGGTGGGGCGTCTTCCGCACGCGCCTCTCCTTCAGGAACCTCGGGATCATCTGTTTACTCTCCATCAAGTACTCTATTACGACCCGCTCGTAAAACAGCGCCGCCACGAAATGGATCGCCGCCAGCGCCAGCACGATGTAGCTCATCAAGCTGTCCTTGGGCATCTTCAGCTGGAGGAACTCGGCCAGCCACCGCGCCGGCGCCACGGCGACGTACACGCTGAGCGCCGTCATGACCGCGACGCTGGCCATCAGCTGCCGGTTGGTGAGCACGGACCGCCTGTAGGGCGCGCCGCGGCTGAACGCGAGCGCCACGCCGATGTACTGGAACATCGACACCGCGAACACCGCGTAGTTCTCCCAGCACTCGTTGGCCTCCTCGCCCTCGTACGTGTGGCGCACGTACCACGGGAAGCGCGACACGGCCAGGTAGCTCAGGTACTGCACGGCCGCGATCAGCGCCGTCTGCCCCGCCAGCGACGCCATCGGCGCGAGCCCCAGCAGCGACGCGAGCGGCGGGCGCGCGCACAGCCGGCCCGCGTGCGCCTCCGTCATGCCGAAGAAGAACGCGAAGTTGACGACGAGCGCGACGTCGATGTACAGGAACTGGAAGTCGGTCAGGTTCGCGTCGAAGTAGTAGAGCAGCGCCACCGAGAAGAACTCGGCCAAGGCGACGGCCACCATGAACTTGAACAGGCCGAAGCTGGTGACGAGCGCGGCGCGGCCCTCGCGCAGCACGCGCGCCACGCTGGCCACGTCGGCGCGCTCGGAGGCGAAGGGCGCGGCGGCGCCGGCGGCGCGCGCCAGCGACACGCCCGCGTGCGCCGCCCGCAGCGCGCCGCAGTCGTTGGCGCCGTCGCCGCACATGCCCACGCAGCGGCCCAGCGCGCGCTGCGCCAGCACCAGCTGCTGCTTGTGCTCGGGCGCCATGCGCGCGAACACGGCGCCGCGCTGCAGCACGCGCCCCACGGCGCCCGGGTACCGCTCGCGCAGCACCTGCACGACTCGAATATCACCGACTCGCAACGACATGGCAACTTTCGTTTATTGAAAATAGTAAATGATTTATAAAAGTTTTTTTTCAAAAAAAAAAACACATATTTGGTTACGCTCTGAAATCCTCCTACAGCATAATTTCTGCATCAAGAAGTAAAACTAATTGTTAAAGTGTCATAATCTTGTAAAGCGTACCGTCCACGCGTCTCCAGTCATGACAATCCTGTAGTTGGGGCTGCGCGTGGCCGCCTCCGCGTCCAGCGCCGGGAGCCTCCGCACCAGCGACGCATCGCTCACACTTAACCATTTGTCCATTGAGGAGCGACGACCTACGGGTACCTAAGATATACAACAAAACGTTTCAGGCAAGCACGTTTCAAGCAGATGACAGCGGTCTGATTTTGACACACACGATAGCTGTCACGTAGGTTCTTTATCAGACTAAAGCCATACTGCAACATGGCTAGTTTCACTAATATCTTTTTTTTCACCGGCTTTTTTCTCCCGGTCAACTATAGCCCGAGGGGCGCACGAAGCCGAAGTAATCATGATGACTAAAACATAACCTTCATTAAGTGTAAGTATGTACCTTATCTAATATATAAAATTCTCGTCTAATATATAAAATTCTCGTGTCACAGTTTTCGTTGCCATACTCCTCCGAAATGGCTTGAC
>DWEM01002301.1:0-12306 GCA_018245935.1 Agara belti belti
AAACCGCATCAAAATCCGTTGCGTAGTTTTAAAGATTTAAGCATACATAGGGACATGGGGACAGAGAAAGCGACTTTATTTTTTTTACTATGTAGTGAAGCCTAGCAAACAAGCAGACGGGCCACCTGATGGTACATGGTCCCCGTTGCCTATGGACACTTGCAACTTCCGAAGAATCGTCAGTGCGTTGCCGGCTTTGAAGGAGATCTCTTTTTGCGCCCTTCTTGAGTGCAAAAAAACAAGTATTTAGTACTTTCTTGAGTACAAATAGTTGTTAAATTGCTCTATATATCGTTATTTTTGCTTGTATTTTTTTATAAAAAGTTATGACAACTATGTAATCTGTGTGATTGTTACACGCAATATACATCTCATGTTTCAATAGTCCGGCAATATAATAATATAAGTGGCCATAAAACCTGTGTAGCGCATAGTCGGTCCCAATGGGGATATTGTAAAACTCTCGATGGTGGGGCCGATAAAAAAGGTTTCGTTATATATGTTGCCTTTCACAAATACATTACTTGCCGTGGAATAAAAATTGCCTCATAAATGGTTACAAGCCTTTCATGCCTCCATTGTGGGCATCCCCAGAGTTCAACTTTTTCAGCAACTGGCTAGCTATGTGACATACGATATAATACCTTACCCTACCATACTTACCTCACCCATACAGGTATTTTTATTACCCAGGAACTAGTATGGGAATCGAACCCGGTACCTTCGTTTTTGCAATCAGTGTCTCTAACCGTTTAGAGTATTATTATATAAGTTGGATCGCACGTCGGTAATATTTGCGAAATTGTTCGAAATATTGTAACATCAATTATAAATAGGCATGTAAATATTTTATTAACATAATTGAAATATAGTTTTGAACGTTAGAACCGTCGTAATCTGTAAACGAAAGTAAACAATCGAACCGTTGCACGCGGATAACAGACATTGTTGTGTTTTCTTCAATGTAAAACCTTAACGCTGTTGAAAATAACAAAGTGGCCATAAAGCCCCTTTATCCCTGAGCACCGGGCACCGCTCCATCACCCTGGGGAGGATCGTGCAGTACATCGTCTCTGAAAACGGAACACATCGTAAGTGTTTTGTTTTTGAGTATTCAACGTTACCGTATATATCGTCCTTGGCAGTTTCAATAGAAGATATTCATAGCATTTAATATTATTTATAGATAATATGGTAGCAGCAAGCGGTAAGCAGTGGTAGCCTAGTGGTTTGTAATTTAGGCTCACACTCCGGGGGGTCTGGGTTCGATCCTGGCACGCACCTCTGATTTATTACGTGCGTTTTATAAGTACAATTTAAATATCACTTGCTATAACGGTGAAGAAAACCATCGTGAGAATACCTGCACACCTTAGAGATGTTACAAATTATATAATATTTTCTGAGGTGTGTCAAGTCTACCAATCCGCACTCGGCCAGCGTGGTAGACTATGGCTTAAAATCCCTGTCACCGTGAGAGGAGACCCGGTCCAGCAGTGGACCAACAAAAGGGTCGAAAAAACAAAAAAAAAATATTAGAAATATCGATATATCTGCATCGGTAGTATCGACTCTTTCTACCTGACTGTAGCCACGCGAACAGTTTCGCTAGCTACCTGCGCGGCGACACTTGAAACGCCGCCGGCGCCACCGTCGCCAGTCGCCACTCGACTCCTTTTAAGGTAGCCGAGTGACTCTCGAGTGCTTCGGCTTCGACCAACATGTGTTTGGCGATGAGAGACAAATTGGTTTCCTCGGTATTCGCAGCTTTTCGTTGCTGACTTAAACTATGTAGCTAAGCATGTAAACTTAATAATCTTTGGTGACAATTAGTTGTGCAGCTAATGTAACGATTGCAATGTTCGCCCCAAATATCACCGCTTCACTCGTTTCTCCGTAAAGTAATTCCTATTGAAAAAAATGGATTTAAGTGATACAGTAAAGTACATAAATATGTAATAATTAAAACTGATAAATATACATATCTAAAATTTAATATTGTATATTAAATTTCTACATAGAACAAAGTCCGAGGTGGTCGCTTCGGTCTAAATTTTAACTTTTATCTCAGAACAATCTGTTCGGAGACATCCGGCCTTCGCAGAAAGCTTCTTATCTCCCATAAAATGTAATGCAGACTCTGGTCACCGCGGCTGTAATCAGACGAGCTATGCGCGCTGTTAGGAACATGAGAATTTAAATTCGTTCAAGCAATAGTCATTTAATTTAAATGTTTTTTCAACTTCAAGAGTTATTGGTTTTTTACTTTATAATATAATAGGAACGAAAAGCGAACTCGATTGATAATGAAATCCGTGTTTTTTATTTATTCCTAGAAACATGTCGGTCTGGATAAATAAAAGGAAACTTAATTGAGAATAAACCTTCTGTTTTGGCAGATATACTCTTCTCTTTATTCGTTATCAAAAGTCTGTATCCAGTAATACATCTTCAATGTACTTGATTTGGGTAAATAAAGCTATTCCCGGCACATCACCATCGCGGACATTCCCTCGTAAGTTTTGTTTTACCTCCCGATGAGCCCAACATCGATGAACAATCGAACTGTGCTCGCTGAATGACACGACCATTTATTACCTCGCGAGTGATGCTTCAATACGGGTCCGGTTAAATTAACCGGTTTTGGTCCGAGTCCGACAATCAATAAATATATCCCGTTCACTTTTATTAAGTTAACAATGTTCTTGTAACAAATAGTAAATTGCAATGCTTGTAAGAAGGTAATGTTTGACGCAATGCAAAGAAATGTATTGCAGTTTGAATTATTCTAAATTGTAAGTAAACATCTTTGTAAGTTAGGTTTCATAATAATCAAATCGAACACAGCACGAAGCAGGGCTGTTGAGTGGCAGAAACAGGGTTAGCTTCGACAGTTGACCTCTCGAATAAATAGAAATATGTTGCTTATCATTCCGTCCGTCTAAGTTCATAATTGTTATGATTCACGACGCAATACTCGCTCAAGTAACAAATTATATTAAACATATAACTAGTTGTAAATAGACTGCGGAAAACATCTTTTCTCCCTTATTTCCTCACAAAAGCAGTCACGGTCCAATTGACCCGGGAATATTTCAAAGAAGCGGGTCAACAAATCAACGGAGCCGCGCAAAGAGCTCTTGATACGGCAATAAATTACGAAGAGGCTGCCAACGTCCTTTTAATATAAACAGCTCCCGCCTCCCTTTACAATAATAGGGCGCAATGAAGTGGCGCTGGAGTTCTCCGTTTTGTCTCGTGCGGGACACTCCCACCGGCAACGAACGGACGAGATAAATGGAATGTTATAACTACATACGAAACCCAAGCGATCCGTGACGACAAGCAACGTGGCACACTTGAATGAGTTACTGTTGGTGGGCGGTCCGGCTATCAATAGGTAGCAGAACTAGCTGTAAAGTTGCAATTCTTGAATTAGTATCCGGGACCCATGTTGCGGCAGCCCGCCAGCCTTATCGCTTGCAACCTGAGGGCCGTTTGAATGTCTCCATCTTGTCTTATGTATAGATTACGATGAGTACGAAGTATAAGTAAGCGTAGTGAAATATTTTAAACGTTAGTAGTGTACTGTACCCCGCGTAGATATACTGTGACCGGTCTTATTTGCGATTCCCTGTCGCAATTAAAAATGTATGGAAACTAACGATCAACTGACATTCCATTCAGGACGAAGGTGAATATTCAAACTCATTGCCAAATTCCGCTGTCGAAGTTTGGAACTTTGTGTCCAAAATTTATAATTGCACGGAATGAACGCAAAATTTTGGTGCCTTTTTCTAATAAAATTTCAGTTTCCATTTCCTGGAATTGCTAGCACGCCGGAACGGAGCTTTAAGGGTGCTTACGCATCGTAACGGGGAACAAGCAGCAAGCAACATGTGAAAACTTGACATTGTGATTACGTACTTCTGCTTTCTCTTCCTCTACTATTTTCAGGACAAAAATGCCGCTGGTCATTACGTATGCCAGCGATATAACAATCGATAAAAAAATATGTTGCCGTAAGAACCCCCCAGCCAATGAGACCTTTCAATCTCTACATATGTGTTATCATAGAAAACATAAAGAAACTTTGTTTTGACGTAAAATTAGTACAACATTCAGTTGAAAGACCGAATTTCAACCTCTACACCTTTATATGGTTTTGTTACATTAAGTAAATAGCGTACGATGCACAAGGACCTTAAATCGACGAGTGTTTCAAAGGTCGGCGTATTTTTATCCCGCCGCATTAACGATCCCCGCCGGGAAAATTAACAATCTATCAAGCCGCGCCACCTTAAGTGCCGCGTGCCTTGATTCGTGCGGTCCCAATATTACAAGTGTTACTACATATTACATTATTAACCTGTTCACGCGTTCAAGGCAATGAGGAATAAGCCTTATATAGGGTTGCGTGGTTCATCTCAAGTCGCATTTCACTTTAAATCTGAAAGGGTCGCGGCCCAACACTGGTGTATTATGTAACTTTCAAAAATACTTTCTTCATTATTAATTCATAAATCAATATGATTAATTAAAGAAACGTCATTTAAAATAAAAGCTTCACTCTAAAAACCGCAACATTTGCTTATTTTAAACTCAATATGTCATCCTCAATGTCATGAAAATATAGTATAATTCTGTCAGTCTTAAAAAGTTTTTACAACTTCCATTCATTTCTTCTTTCTCTATATGTACAATTTTTCAACGGCAACTGTTTTTATACCGTCAGTTATATTATCTAATGTAATATCAATAAAACCATCTATTTATATGATTTAGTAAATATTAGGGTTATAAAGTTCTAATATCGTGTGTAAATGGAAACGCGTCACCGCAGCGGGCCGCGCTCGTGCTGCATTGGCCTCGTCTACCGCTGATTTTTTTTAACTCCTCAAAGCTTTCTCAGGAATGCTTAATTTACGAAACTTCCGCTCGATCACATCACAATGGATCTCGCTACTGCTTTCAAAATTGTTTCAATTAACTCCCTCTCTCTTCCTACCTATATCTATATAAGACATGTCGATGAACACAACTTTCCTTATTTATCCTCTCCATTTCGCTTTATTATTGACAGCGCTTGCCACTTGCCACTATTGTTCCTATATCTCTCCCCTTTGTAACTTAACGGTACAATACAATAACAGACTATTTAGACAACTCCTAGTTAAAACTGATTATTATTCATATCTTTCCAGTTCCACTATGTACTTTCCAAACTTATACCCAATTAACAGCCTTTGCTGCGGCTTCTAGCAGTTGATATGTTGTGAACAATACAAGTATTTGTATAGTAACAATAAACGTTCCTAAAAATAACAACCGAATATTCATACTCATACTAAGATACTTATGCGCATATACTTCTCATCATCTTGTCATTTGACGGCCACAGTTGGACGTAGATCTCAACAAACATCACTTCTCTGCTTTTGGATCGAGGGTAAGATTATTATATTAAATCACTAAACTATGCAGTACTTTCATTCAGCTATAAAGATGTAGGTAGACGACCATCTCTTACAGCATTCTGTTTGTTGACAAGCTGGCGGTAAACAGCGGGGCGGAACGCCGTGTCGCCATTATGGAAATAAAGACGTAAAATATATCCATTTTAGTTTGTGGCAAGTTAAATCGTAAATCGAGCAGTAAAATAAACATCTCAGTTTATGTCCCATTGCGCGGTGACACTCGGTAGCTGCAGGTAACAAATTGTACTTGTTACAAGCCATTCTGTTGGTTTGTAATGGAGCAGAATACTTCACGTCGCGTACGGAATCGCTTGTGGTAAGGACCCGCGTCGTAAAGTATTTCAACTGCAATTCAAACATTAAATGGAATTTCAAAATTGTTTTCTCTTTATAACCCAGAGGGCGCTACTCGTGAGACATGTTTTTTGGCCCGCAATGGGTTACAGATGTCATCTGGATATTTATCCCCTTTAAAGTTTACTATTCACGTGCAGAGCTAAGTAAACGAGCTCTTATTAGCCATTAACACGGTGTTAAAAAAGATTACAATTTCTGTAAAGTACGAAAACCAATGAGTCGTAATTATTATTACTGGTCTCAAACACAGCTACAAAATACGGTCGCGAGATATACGCAGCCCTTAATATAAAAATCAAGGAATGATTGTAATTAAATTTGTAGGTAACACAGACCTGTCTATATACACCCAGTTTACTCAAGCATTTGTGCATAAAATAATCGCTCTATACATTGTTTAAAGCCTAACTTAAATTTGCCCCTAACCTCACTTCTTTATACGTGACGTGACGCCAAACTCCACTAAACGTCATGTAAAATACTGCAAAGTCTCCAAAAACTAGCTTACTTTGAATCCTAACAAAGCTATAGAAGTTACCGCTTTGTTCAAAAGCAACAAGGAATAAATTTGAAATGCCAGGATCCAAAATTAAAATGGTTTTGAATATGAAATGAATATTGAACTCTCATTTTTATTACCTCAATTTCCACACAATATTTTACCGCCTGTCATTCGATATTCGCTCGCTGTGCGGAGATCAGGTTTGATAGTCGTTTACGGAGAGCTGCACGTAATATATGTTCACGCCGGCTCGCGCCAGGGGGTGGACAGTGATACAACAGTACACAATACCAACACGACAGCCGCACTCCGATTACATCTGTATGTTGCCTTTGTGAATACAGAACGAGGCCCTCGGTTAATACTTTCAATGGAGCAGCTGGTAAATGGACGAATATCGCTTTGAAATCTATACAAACATGAAAATTAAACCTATAACAATCAATTCCGTGTAATCGTAGTACGTCAATCGGTGATGGATTCAGCGAAATAGTTGATAATTCTGCTTACGAATGACGCCAACACCAGCGCTTTTCAACTGGCTTATCTCATCCTAAATCCGTACGGAGCGAGTTAGAGAAAAGTGGCCCGTACCAATGACGTATGCCCAGACGGGAGGCAGCCTGGACGTAGGGCGATTTGCGCGCGATCCCCACGATTTGTCAGCTGCTGCGCGCGGCCGGTGAGAAATAGCGGGCTCACCCTGACTTATGGCGCCCAGGCAGCGCGTTACGCTCGGCGCACGTTGCGGTTTTATAATGAAAACAATCACTAATTTCTTCTCGTCCATATTGGTTTTATAGCAATTTTTTTTCAACCCCTTTATTGTCTCACCGCTGCGCGCGGGTCTCATCGCATAATAAGGGTTTTAAGTCCGTAGTGCACACTGCAGACATCACGCATCTCACAGAACATTATCCAGTACTCCGAGGTGTGCCGGTTTCTGCGCCTTAATTCACCGTTATAGCGTACTACTACATATGAAACGACCGATCGATCCTAAAAAGAACGTCAAAGATTATTTCACACACGAGATAACAAATCGACAAAAAGATCCATTTCAAATTCATTCATTTATAAAAAAAATATTGACACGTTAAATATTATAGAAGTACAGGTGCGTGGTGATCTCATTAATTTTTACGTTGCATTACTTTCATAGCCTCAATATACAAATGACTATGAATGCTACAATGCACATTAGTGCTTCTCAATGAGTTCTCTAATGGGAATATTGATCTATAAAGACTATCAGATATTTAGACTAATCATGTTTATCATGAAACCTAAATACACGTCGTATCGTACGCTTCGATGTATAGAAACATGAAATTGTTAAAATCGGTAATAAAGTAACCTTTACGGTCGCTGCGAGCCCGTAAAATAGGGGTGTAAAGAAAAGCCACGTGGAGACGCCGGATTCGGCGGGGGTCCTATAATGCTTACAGGTAACGCAGTAAGGGTTGAATTACGTGACACACGGGACTTTTGTACCTAACCATAGTATACAAAGAAAGCTCTTATTTTTAATGTCAAAAAATTTATCTGTCGTTCAATAAAAACATACTAACAAATGTGCACATTCTCCGATAAGCTCTTTCGATAACTCGACACGAAATAAATACATGAACTCGAAACTAACTTACTGACGTACGCGGACTGCAGAAAGCGGTCACTGTCCCAACCGAGTGTCTGATGAAAGCGAGAGATTCCGATTTCAAAACGATTCTATATCTTGACGCCGATGATAAGTAATCATAATCACAGTACCCCGGCCTCTTAGTCTAGTGGTTGAAGACCCTGACGGCTAATTGGAAGGTCGCGGGGCGATTCTCACTCAGGAGAACATCTGTATGACGAGCATATTTGTTCTGTATCTAGGAGTGATAAAAATATCAATGTTAGTGTTAAACGTTATGTATGCACGAAGTTTACCAGCCCTCTGGTCACTATAGTATAGGTTATGACGAGTTTAGGATCAGATGGCCACGTTTGTATTATTACAGTACAAAATTTCGTCAAATTCTACCTATTAATTTCTTATGATAAACGAACATACAATCCGACAAACATTTAAAAAAAACATCGTTTTATTGTAAGTACAAATTTTGTGAACTTCGCTTTCCCGTCCCTCGTCGCGGGCTCGCGTTACAGAAGTAATTTCGGGTATCTCTAATTACAGGATTCAAATATGAGTGGCTTCTTATCATTTTACTTTCAAAGCTCAAAAAAGTTTCACAAAATCTTTATTAGACCTCACAATCTACATGTAAAAACTACTGGTCAACATTGACATAACGAAATAGATGGTGGTATCTACATACATATAAACTTAGTGATGGCCGCACCGCTCTGAGACATTATTTATTAATAATTTTCCTATAATATTAACTTCTTCATTGCGTGCTATTATTTATGGGTTGATTAAAAAAAAAATTAATTAACCTTTGCCCTTTTCAGGATTCAAATTATTTACATATAAAACTTTAATATAAATAAAACAATATAAAACTTTAATATGAATAATATGAGTTCACGTAAAAATATAGCAAATAGACCAGTTTACTTTCGCATTTCGTCTATTTCTATTTCTGTCACAAGAATTTCAATTGACTAAACTATGTTGATTAGGCGTAGGCGTAGTTACGTAGCGATAGCCTAGTAGTTGGCTTTGCGTCTCTCGCCTCGGCCTAGGTTCAAATCCTGGCGCGCCCGTTTAACTTTTTAAAGTGACGTGCGTTTTATAGATTCATATTTAAATCTCTCGCTATAACAGTGAAGGAAACATGGCGAGGAAACCTACGTATCTCCACATAGAGTTAGGAGACCGGTTTTCGGTAGACGATTGTTAAAAAGTCCTTAATAACAAAAATACAGACTAAACAGGTGAAAATATAGTACGTACATAAGTAAAATACCTACCTTAAACCTACATAGACAAAAATATAGTACATATACATACATAACATACAATACTTACTACATAATACATATTTATAGGTGCGATTGAGTAATAGATAGATTGCCTGGAATAAATCAGGATCGTTAGGGTCAGCTCTAAAGCGCGTAATTTAGACGCGAAAGTTTGGGCGTAGGACGTAAACTGAACACGCCGACAAAGTTATATCACACAGTGTATTAGCGTTTAGTACAAGCTTTTTAGTAAACAATTTGTTGTAGGAATATCTGAAAGAGTATTATGCTATTTCAATTTACAGCTTCATTACATAAAATACATTGATATCACCTTTTAGCAGCAGTAGTATTGCTTAATCTTATGTTAGGTGGTTTAAATCTAAAAGTGTAGATGTAGGGCCTAATAGAATCCTTTATCAATTTTCCAGCGTAATGGTAATAAGATCTAGATAATATATCTATTTCATGAGCATTTTATATATGTCACGTGTATAATTACTTGTAATAATTATATTTTCAGTAAAAATCTCTCTCGCTGATGTAATAATTACATTTGCTAAGTATATTACGTTTATCTTTAGAATCAATAGTTTAGAATCAATAAATATAGCCGCATTGGAGGTTGCGCAGGATGTGTAAACACGAATCATATAAGCCTACACTTTGTGCACTAGAGGTAGTGTGTTCCCTCGTTCCGGCCCTAAGCCCTTTCCGGTTCATTGAGAGTTTCCCGGCCACCGGTAAATCACGCCTGCACCTTATTACCTGTCTGCCGGCACACTGTCGATAGAAACTATCGCGCGCTTCCTGTACGCAGAGTTCTAAGACTCCTCCACGTTATGTTTCATGTAAGATAATAATAATACTTTGAGACAATTTATACACGACCGCCTGTTCTTAAACTGTACAGAACGTGCTCTGATGATGTGACAACAGATATAAATTATATACAAAAGAATATAGACGTCTCCATATGGACTTATACAAATAATACGGAACCATCAGCCTGACACCCAAAGACAGTATAATTAGGCCGGATCAGTAACCACTCAGGATCGGTAACCAATAGACCGACAGTTTAATCATATAACACATATTAATATAATAAGGTCTCACTTTACCTTCCATACGTTGTGTTTGTCACACGCTACGTTCCAACTTCCGCTATACTTCAGGGAATGAAACTTGCATGGCAACACTTGACAAACTCGGAACATACTTCGTACGTAAGCTGCCATAAGGAACATCCAGTTAAATATTGCACGACGTGTCTACTCTGCTAGAAACAACAGTCGTCTACAAAAGTACTTAGAATAAATAAAGGAGCATCAAAGTATATTCCTCGTGCCCCGCTCTGCCTGAGACGGTGGTGTCCTGTAGGGATGTGCCCGTGTCTTGGAGCTCGCCGATTGCGTGTCGGTATCGATATGGACTTCGGAAATAGAACAAAGCTTATTTATAATTCTCGTTTAGGGACATCTTGTGAGCGACCATATTTATTTAATATTAAAAAAAAATGAAATAAAAACAGTAAATGATCATACTAATGTTTATATTTCTCAATTTCGTTGTATTATCTTAAAATTTATTACGATTAATCTAAATAACTCAATGTAAATACGTTCAAATATTTCGAAATTCTTTATTCAATAAAATCGCTTTATCCGTTTAGATATACATAGTCTATTTTTTTGACTCGTTCTTTAGACAATAGTACCGGAATCCAGGTGTTTTTGATCAGTCACGAGTATCCTCCCGGCTCTAGAGCGATCCGGGCGGAGGCGGCGGTTGCCGGCCACCTGTAACGGCGTGCCTCTTACATTTTCATACCCTCGGCGTAAGAACGACTCGGCAAGAGTGTTTGTGCATTTTTAAATAGAACATGCCGCTTTGCTCTTCAATATAATGATTTTTATAAATCCAAGGACAGGGCTCTGTTTAGCGGAGCTGTTTACCCTCTTTCGGTTTGCTCCTGCCGATGAAATTATGAACTTTGTACTTCGTTCTGTCGGAGTCGTGTATGAATAGTATAGGTATACTTGAAGTCTATGTTAGTTACTTAAATATACCATAATATTTAATTCTTAACGCTTAAGCTGTATTTAACCAATTTAAGTAATAAATCAAATCTGGGTTAAAATCCCGGGTTGTGTACTGCTGGATTTTTCTAATTTAGAATTTCTAGTAGTGACTCAGACTCTGGATGTGTGCCCGGTGCATGGCAATAGGCTCACCACCTATTCCATTGTGGGACTTAAACGTAACTGGTGAAATGCGGGGGTGTACTACACACCTCTGCCTTCCCCTTCGGGGAATACAGGCGTGATGTTACGTAAAGGATGTAAGGAAAGGCGTAGGGGTCTTCTAGGAACGTGCCAGTGCCAAGATCTTGGAACCTAGGTAGCTAACCTAACTCAACTCGAAAGTACGGCTCTTGGGTAAATTGGATTCGTGGGTAGCTAACGATTGATCTAGTAGACAGATTAATTCCTACATTTGTTATCATTGCAATGAGCTTCTATATCTATCTGTTATATTAGGAGTATATTTTATTGCTCTCCTTTCAATATCCGAAATCATATGCATCCCTTAGCGTTTTATTTCACAGGATAATCCAATTCTAATTGTAATATTTAAAATTCGTAAGAATTTCTATTTGATGTGTGTAGTATTAAAGTAAATATTTCTTATCCTAAATACATTGTAAAAACAGTTAATTGTGTTGCACAGGAACTAAAACTCGCAATAAACCAGCCCAGTTATCAGACAAACTGGTTTACGACTATCGTGTCTTTTAAATGTCTTTGGTATCAGACACTAAAACCATCGGCACTTTAAATGCATACATTACATTTGAATATACATTTCCGTTGATATAACGTAGTAAAATCTATGCAAATAAATAAAATTTGTCTGTCTGTTTGTAATATTAAAATAACCGCTTTTTACTAAATATACACGGTACATATACCAAAATAACATTTTTTATAAATTTCGTATGTCTGTCTGTTTGTTCCGGCTAGTCTCTGGAACGGCTGGACCGATTTTGACGGG
>DWEM01002302.1:0-12305 GCA_018245935.1 Agara belti belti
ACGCGCTTCATGGAATATTACTGGGAACAATCAAGCGCCCAACTTTTTTTCATTTTCTCCTTAACCGTTGTAGGAAATAGACGCAATTCTTTAAATCAAAGGTTATGTGTCAAAACCTTGACTATCAAGTGTTGTCTAAGATCACAATACGTGACAATAGATCCAAAATCCATTAGAACAATTTTAAAATACAAAGCCAAAGGTTATTGCAATAATGTCAGATTTGAACTTTAAGCGTAGGAATTGTAATGAATAAAGCGACATAATAACTTCGTATTGGCAGTCGTGCCGTCTCGTTGCGAGGAGGCTCGATCGATAAATCACCCTGTCTGCCTCCCTAGCTACCTTTACAAAAATAAATCCCATTGTCGGTGGTCATGGCGACGCCCGGCATGGGATGAACAGATGGGGTCGTCTGCTTGGGGAGAAACGGACCGTGCGTACAGCGCATGCGCGGGCGGGCAGGGTTCGCGACTCTCCCCTTGTGTCTCCCATCCGCCGAGATCGGCCATTACCAGTCGGCGGCCATTACACTGATGACGTTCAAATAGTGCTCTGTACATCCCGGGTTCCTTGTTCCATCAGCCAAGCAGCATGACGGTGGAACGCGAGTTTGAAGGTGAGCCCTAGTAGTAAATATGATATTTCATTACCCTTCACTTTCTAGTTATTGTTGAACATAAAATTGATCGAAAATTTTCACCATTACGGACGTATTCGACGGGGAATATTCTGGAAGCAAAGTGAAACTTGACTGCGTACTTCTAATATTTTATTATTTTCTTTGTTCATATACAATTTATTTTTAATGTTAATTTATTAATTGTGTATTTGCTAGAACGTTGTTATGACCCGAGAAAAGAGGCGGAGACCGTATAATAAAGTCTACTATACTTAAAAACTGTTTTGATTTTATTCTCTTTTCCAATCTAAAGTGCCTAGATTAAGTACCTATAAAACGTGTTAGTTGCAATTTTCTTTTCATGTCGTGCACAAATACGAACGATTACAGTCTATTCAGGTGACACATCGTTATTGATTGCTAGTTTCCATTTATTATTGAACTCGTGGGTAGCAGGACACGGGGGGATGTTGGGGTGGCCTATGGGGAGGTTGGGGGAGAATCGTTCCAATATGACAGATGGGGTCGCTCGGGCGGCGGTTGTCGGCGTTGGTTGGGTAGCGAGGGTGCTTATTGATTTTGAACATTGGGGAACCGCAATCAAACGAGATAGATGTAATAATTTCATTATTACAATATCTGATTCGCCCAGATTCGATATTCTTCTGCTGCAATTAAAGTATGGTTTGGTTTATCTTTCTTTTTTACCTAATTGGTGTTGCCAGTGATCGAATGTGTCGAAAAATGTTACAAAATTGTAGGTGGCCGGAGCCTTGAAGTTAAGGTTCAATTGAAGATTTCTCTGAATAAAAACAGATGAAGAATAACGAAAAGTTGGTTAAAAATCTTCGCTTAATTCAGTTACACTTTATTTTTCTAAAGGTACCTGATAAGCGTGTGTGTTAGCAAAGGAGGACAAATGAATTTTGTCTACGTACACTCGTACAGTTTCGAAGGAAGGAATCTACATCATTCCGCCGAAGTATCGAGCTGGGAGTTATTTGTGTAGCTAATAAGGAAGTCGGGTAGGCCCCCAATCTGGGGAGGTTAACCCCTCGTAGCCGCGGGGGGATATAGGTAAGGGAGATGAAAGGTTTGGGAGGAAGGGAGATGAAAGGTTTGGGAGGAAGGGAGTTGAAAGGTTTGGGAGGGAGGTAGGCTTGAGGCGGCACGGGTTTATTATATTTTATACATACAACATTCACTAGTCTTTTCTAGGGTGTAGCTGTTTGACAATAGTTTTATGAGTTGGAATTGGTTTATATATACCTCATTAGGTTTTTGTTTCTCAGATTCTTAGGCAGCCAGTCCGCACTTCACGTCTAAATGAGTCTTTAATTTTCTATTTACTGGTCTGTATGATTTGAGTGACTTATGATCGTAAACAAACTGACGCTAGTGCAAAACATAATACGATCGGTGACTTACATGAATTTGGGTGCGGCGGCTAGTGATCAGCTGACGCCCTTTGTAGTGACGTATCGAGATTTTTTGCTTAGACTTGCGCATATCTATTCAAATGTGTATTATTTGTGATGAGAAACGTTGAAGCTTCCTCAATACGCGTCACTAAATAGCGAGGGAGAATTTAAAGGGGTTAATTTTGATGGCGGTATGAAGGGGAGGATGGGAGTCGGGCGGGGGACGTTTGCTCAACTTGCATGCGGCGAATTTACTATAAGTACAACATCTAGCGATTCTTATTATGTGCGGCATGCTGCATTCTGCGTTCCCTAATAAAATCGTGCGATTTTCATATCTGTTTGATCTCGTATATAGCTTCACGGTGTTATACTTTTCAGTGAAAAAAAGGTATTATTGTTGCGGATATTTCGAAAATTTCAAATTCGTGCACAAAACTGCGATATGCATATGACGTAGGCTACGCGCAAGAAAGTCAAATTCTACCTTATTTGTGCATTTGAAGAAAACTAGAAATATCAGCATAAAATCATTTTAAAAACTTCGAAATCAATTACGTTGCGAAAAAACGTTATTGATTTTGCATCCCATAGCAGCTCAGTAGCCTAGAGCTGGATACAATATAAATATGTTCCTAAAACGTAGCCGTGGGGATAGGGAAGATTACCCATTCTCGCAACGGAAAAACAAAAAGCGAAGTATCACATCCCATCCTCCGAAAATTAACATCGGCTTATTTAGAGAGCAAATATCGCTGGTGGGGGTTTCTACCCATGAACAAATTTACACCGAATTATTTCCAGGATAAATAGGACGGGGATTTTCTACCCACAACACAATCTCCCGCTCAGAGAATTGAAGGAAATTTAATTACGGCTGACTCTTATTTTCCCTAAAACAAAAATACTGCCTTACCTAGATGAAGGGGTGCGCCTATTAAAAGGGATTGTATAGAGTAAAAAGTATTTTATAAAGTTTTGCAGTTATCAGTCACAATCACTGAAGACTTCTGGGGTGACGTACATTATGAAGTGTTTGCGTGTCTTAAATGATGATTATGCTGATGTCTTGGTTTTATTGTAATAATTACGCGGATTGAAACACAGAATTTTTAAACATAGAAATTGATTTTGCAATAGGGTGGGTTGTGGGGGGTAGAAACGGGGTGTAGCGTCGTCAGGTGCGGGGCGGGAGCGTTGCTAGGCACAAACAGCGCATGTACAATAATGAGTATAACTATCCCGGCCGAGACTGGGCGCGGCCATTAGCAATCTGTGCTCGTTGCCAGTCGGACGTGTGCAGCGACGTTTGTCTTTAGTTAGCTATAGTGCCTTTATTTAAATCCTGAAAAAAATGGAAGAAGTATCACCTGGTAAGTATTTTATTTGTATTTTTAAAACCATTGGACCTGTAGATTTTATTAATAAAAAAACTCAACGAATTTGACGATACAAAAGAGGAAGAATTACGTACGGTACTTTAAATGGTTTATTGATTTTGCACTGGCGTGGGTTTCCGGGATGGACGAGGGTGTAGACAGGGCCATGAGGTGAGGGGCGGGAGCGTTGCAAGGTGCACACGCATGAGCAATAATAAATAGAACTACCCTACGTTATTAGCAGAAGCAATTCATATTTTATCGAGAAGGGAAATTTCAGCGCACGCGACGATAGCATAGAAATGAATCATTTTAGTCGTCGCCTCTATACTTATTTATTAAAGCATATTGATTATTGATTGGGTCGGGGTTGAGGGTTTGAACCGTGTCTGCAGTCAAGAGGGGGACGTGGGATGCGGCACTTATTGCGCCTGTTCTATTAATTAGCAAGTCTAGCTCGTCTGATTCTGGGGTGGTAGGTGTTTTTTGGTAGGGGGTAGGGTGGGGAAAACCGACGCTCTCCCCCTTGAGGGGCCAATTCTATTACCTGGCAACGTGGTCCGGTGTCTATTTGTAGACTTTGTTTAATTTTTAGCTAAAAGTTGTTACAGTTTTTAATGAATGAATTTTATAACAACACAGAATTGCACATTACCATGAATGACTTATTTTTAACTTATTGGTTTATGATACTGCTTATACATTTTCAATTTTCACTACATAGTATAAAACAAAGTCGCTTTCCGCTGTCTATCCCTACGTATGCTTCGATCTTCAAAACTACCCAACGGATTTTGATGCGGTTATTTTTAATAGATAGAGTGATTCAAGAGGAAAGTTTATATTTATATGTAGTGATACGTCGAGGTGAACTAAACACACACGAAATTCTACCACCAAAGAGAATTGCGGGGGTGAGGGCGGGGACGGGACGAAGTCGCGAGCAAAAGCTAGTTTGTTATAAACGCTTACGAATACGTTCAAACAATCCACAATATCGGATGAACTTACTAAATAAAAAAAACAAAAGTCGGAGACCAGGCGTCTCGCAAGTGGCATCGATCTGATTTTCTTAGTGATGACAATAACATTCAGAGCGTGTCAGCAGTCCACTTCCTCGATGTGCGATCAACTAAGGGACTTCTGATGAAGTGGCTGCGTTCATATCATTTAATACATCATCATACCACCTCCAGTTAGTTGGTACTCCTGTTTTACTAAACGAATATATTTTAAGTATATAAAATTGATGTTGTCTTCTGTCCATGGAATAGTGGAGGGTGAAATTTCCTGCAAATAATATTTTATTATGATATGTTCTTTATCTGGCAACATTATACATATTATGTTAATGTTGTGTTGTTGACTTCGCAATGGATTATCGTGGCGAAAATTTCTTACTGGTTTATATAAACTGTCTTGCAAGGTCCATTCTCTTGTGAGACACGTTTTATGATAAAAATTAATTTTAATACTGTAACAATTTCCTTGTAATAACGAAGGATTAAATCGGAGACCAATGTAAGTAAGCCAAAAATACGTTTAGAATGCATACGTTATTGCGCTGGTCTGTACTGTACTTTAAAGGATATATTGATTTTGCAGTAGCGTGGGTTTTGGGGGGTAGACACGGGGTGTCGGGTCGTGAGGTGCGGGGCGGGTGCGTTGCCAGGCGCATACGGCGCATGTGCAATAATGGGTATAACTACCCCGGCCGAGACCGGGTGCGGCCATTAGCAGTCCGCGATCGTTACTTGTGGGACGTGTGCCGCGGCGGCTGTCTTTCCTTACCTCTGGTGCCTGTTTAAATATTAAACATAATGGAAGCAGTATCACCTGGTAAGATTTTTATTTATATTATCAAAACTTTGGAACTGATTTTATTTATTAAAAAATTCAATGATTGTAACGATACAAAAGAGGTAGAATTATGTACAGTACTATAAATGGTCTATTGATTTTGCACTTGTGTGGGATACCGAGATGGACGAGGGTGCAGGCAGGATGATGAGGTGAGGGGCGGTAGCGTTGCAAGGTGCACACGCATGAGCAACAATAAATAGAACTATCCTACGTTATAAGTAGAAGCAATTCATATTTAAACAGGATGGGAAATTTCGACGCACGTAACGATAACAAAGAAATAAATCATTTTAGTCGTCGCTTTGATACTTATTTATTAATGCATATTGATTATTGAGTGGTTCGGGGTGAAGACGATCTGTGTCTATAGTCAAGGGGAAGGCAAGGTGCTGGAATACTGGGCATGTTCAATATTTAATATTTAGGAATTCTGGCTCGTCGATGTGTAGCAGGGAGTAAATGTCCGTAGGGGGACGGGTGGTGGGAAATAACCGCTGCTCTGTCGCGGGGTGCAATAGGGAGGAGGTGTTGATTCTATGTAGGTGGTACCATGCCGGGGAAATTTTATAGGGAGACAGCGCCCTAAGGTATCTATTAGTGGACGTATGGTATTTCAATTTGTAGCGATAAATGGGTAGAGCTTTATTAAACGAGTTCGATAACTCCACAGAATGTGAATTTCAATAATTTATGACTTTCTGTTCGATGTGTACTGTTGTTTACATGTACAGTGATACATTTTGAATAATTTTTTATAAAAGTTAAAAAATATAATAAACATAAAAAGTTACACCGATTCATATCGCGGATGGAGATTGTAGGGAATGTAACGATAGGAAAAAATGGAATTATTTCTGTCGTATCTCGAGTACTTATTTGTTAATAGATATTGATTATTGGGTGGGTTGGGGTGAGGGTCTGAACCGTGTCTGCAGTCTGGAGGGGAACGGGAGGGACAGGGGGACATATTGCGCCTGTTCTATAAATAGGTAGCCTAGCTCGTCTGATTCTGGGGTGGTAGGTGACTTTTGTATGGGGTAGGGTGGGGAAAAACGATGCTCTCCCTCGTGAGGGGCAAAGGGACGGTGGTGTTCTCTGTGTACAGGCGGATAAAAGTTGGGGGAACTCTGTTACCTGGCAACGTGGTCCGTAGCTTTGGCTCTTAAGGATCTGTATTTGCTTGTTGAACGTTTGATCCTTTCATTGGCTACGATATCAACAACGCATTTGAACAGATGGTAATACAAGCCGAAATATTCAGATAACATTTGGTAGGGATATTTAAGATTGAGTAAAAGAATTGCTAAAATAAAAGTCGCGACTTCTTGAAAAGATGTCTATGCAATTTACTCGTAGCTTCTGCCTAATCTTCGAAAAGCTACGGTAATTCCATTATGTTTTGTACGTTCGAACGTTTTCACTCGTGTTTCAATTTTGTTATCGAAATCGTTTACTCTCTATTAAGAAAATCATGTTCATAGATCGAGTGGGGGTTCGGATTGCGGTGGAGGTAGACGGGGGAGTGAAGCTCCCTAATTATGTACAGCGAACGGGGTGTGATCAGATCAGACTGTAGCTTGGAGACGCTACTTTCGTAATAGCGTTCGTTAGTTACCTCCATGTATATAAAATCGGTGTCGTCATGTTCTTTCTTAAGAACAATGGAAGAAGTACTGTCCAGTAAGTGATGCATTATATATCAATCTTGTATTGTCAATTTCGCGATGAAATATCGAGGATTGTGCGACACGTTTAATAATAACAAA
This sequence comes from Agara belti belti, assembly GCA_018245935.1. NCBI lineage: Eukaryota > Metazoa > Arthropoda > Insecta > Lepidoptera > Hesperiidae > Agara > Agara belti. The sequence continues at coordinate 7,052 of DWEM01002302.1, forward strand.
AAATTTTAATTGTGTAACGAATTTCCCTTTAATGTCGGAAGACGAAATCGGTGGCCGATGTGAAAAGTAAAAATATGTATTCAATGTCTGTTGCGCTGATCTGTACTGGAAAGTTTAAAGGATTTATTGATTTCGCAGTAGCGTGGGTTTCGGGGGTAGATACGGGGTGTCTGGTCGTGAGGTGCGGGGCGGGAGCGTTGCCAGGTGCATACGGCGCATGTGCAATAACGGGTATAACTACCCCGGCCGAGACCGGGTGCGGCCATTAGCAGTCCGCGATCGTTACTTGTGGGACGTGTGCCGCAACGGCTGCCTTTGCTTAGCTCTGGTGCCTTTGTTTAAATATTGAAAATAATGGAAGCAGTATTACATGGTAAGTCTCTACTTTTGCTCTTTCTTGAAATCTTTGGAATTGCCGGTTATTAATTAAAACAATTCTTATCGATTCGTATCATATCAATTTATGTCGCGGATGGATATTGCAGCGATAGAAAAAAAATTGAATCAGTTTTGTAGTCGCCCGAGTACTTATTTATTAATAGATATTGATTATTGAGTGGGCTGGGGTGAGGGTCCGACCCGTGTCTGTAGGCAAGAGGGGAACGAGGCGCGGGGGCTACCGCACCTGTTCTATAATAAGGAAGTCTGTCCTTTGATTTTGGGGTGGGTAGTCGGTGGTAGATGATTTTAATAGGAGGTGGGGTGGGGGGAAATCGCCGCCGTCCCGGCAGATCAAGGATAGGGGGGTACCGCGTAGGTGGCAGGTGTGGGTGGTACGAAACAGGGGGGGGGGGAGATTTTTGGGGAGAGCGCATCCAGGTATCGATTTGCAGAAACATGAGTTTCATAGGAAATAGGACTGACACAGATTTTTAGATAATAAAAAGATAAAGAACATTTACAAATTTGGAATACTATCAATTAATTTCGTTTATTACTTATTCAATAATTCAGTTAGAATTATTGATTTTTTTTAAATAGCAGTAACGGATACGCATATAAATATACCACTTCAATGTTATTATACTTGAATAGAAGTAAGGGATGAATAACGTTTACATTTAATTTGATAATGCTTGTGAAAAAAATTATATGGTGATTTATAATTTCTTATCCTATTATACATATTTTGTTTTATTTGTCGTATAATTTTAATTTCGCCTGATCGATATAAACTCAATCACGTTATCGACCGCAATTAGAATGTGGTCCGCGTAGTTATAGGATCTCTTTACGCTTCTTACATGCAAATTACAGTGATTGCAATAAACTGTCTTTCGTAAACGTTATGTACGTTTTTTTAAAAAATAATTACGACTATTTAAGAGGTCATTGCACTTTCAATGATCGATCCAGAAGAAAACTACAAACATGTATTCCCTTCCACGCGGTAATCAATTATCTTGTATCCTTGCGCACTTAGAGAATTTTCCGAGCTATATTTTACGAAAGCTCTTTCCGGCCTAAATATGTTTTATTTGTAACTTGTTCTATTTATAGGTAACAATTTTATTTTTAACGCTCACTACGTATAACAAACACATGGAATTTTGTCTAATTTTATAACTACTTCCCATATTGCCGGACATATGGATATTACGGATTGGGACATTTTCGTTTTAGACCAACCAAATGTCTAGTTGGAGGTGTAATTGTTTTCCATCACAAGAGATCTAGACAATCGGGATAACGCAGGCGTCAGTCGTTAGCATGTTACAGTCAGTTATACACCAACATTTCTAACGCTTGACAAAATTGAATTGCCGAGACCATGCCTAATTTAATTCCATGCAAGCACGCATGAGATCTCATGCGCCATGCACACGAGCGCACGCGACTCGTATGCAAATGTCTATAGTATCGCATATGCATCGCGTATTGGATCGTTATGCGCTTTCTTACGTGTGCTCAGATTATATGCTCTGGTAATGATATATAGGTACTGTCGGCCTCACGCCGCGTAGCCGGCTACAGGCTACTTTATGCTGTACTAAAATAAAAGTAACTCAATGGGAACGTAATTGAATTTATTTTAATTGTACAATTATCTAATTAGAGTTTCTAAATTTCTACACTATTAACGGTACAATATGGATTGATCTAAAAAGCATTTCTACAAATAAAATTTTCGTTTCAGTAGGTACGTATCTTTAAAAAAAATCCTATAGCATAGCTGCATTATCTTGCATAACTGTTTTTTTTTTCCCTATCATTAAATATTACGTCTAATTTGAACGAGAGCACGTCTTTGAACCAGACCATTTTATGAAAATACGTCCCGCTGTAGAACGAGCGGCGCGCCGTTCGCACGCACCGCGCCTGCAATCAGTCGGTGTCGGCACGCGGCGAATGCGCACGCGCATACTATCGCTTTCGTCTTTCCGTACTATTACTATTGTCAATTTTGTATTACAAAATTTGAAAATGCGTGTTCGTGTGTGTGTGTGTGTGTGTCGTCGTACTCATATAGTGCAATGAAAATTGGATGTTGTTAATGTAGTGTGCATGTGTTATTGTTGCGTGAGTGCGTTAAAGAAAGCGTCACGCGTTAATAAGATGCATCACGGAGAAACAATAGGGGTTGTGTGCTAAGCCGAGCCGGTTGTCGATACCCGGCTCCCATGACTCTGTACGGACGATTTTCATCCGGCACCACCCCCGCCGACCGCCTCCTGTGACAGTTGCGTCAATAACCGCCGTTGATCGCTTCATGGCCCACAACTGAAACGGTAATTTCACGCAAACACATATACAATAGATAGAGTGCAAGTGCAATCTTAGCGTTATCTTTTTATCTTAAAATATTATAAGCCTTGAGTCGTACAGGTTCGGGATGCGTCATCCACCTGCAATGATTGCTTGTGCCCGCTGTGTCTTGAGATGTTATTCTCATTCGAACTTAATTTTCGCTGCAGTCGGAGTTGTTTTAAATCAATTTACAAAAATATTATGAATAGCTCTCAAGATTTCGATTTCCCCTAAATTTCTCTACTAATACTGTACGTACCTAGATTTTAAATAATGATCTACGTGTAAATTGTTACTGCAGATATATTATTATATTTCACTTTTTAAATAGCAGTTTAAGTAGCCACGGTAACGAATATTGAGAAAATATCAATCCACGCTCTAATTAATAAATCCTAGATTAATATCGAGGTAAAGCGCAATTAACCATTGTAGGTAAATTAAAAAATATACTTGTGAACTATACTATATAAATATACCTACAATATGCAGCGTCGAAGTTTTAAATTTCGCCTGAAGGCAACAATTCCTAATGTTGACTTGCGGGACTTCACTTATGTTACTTACTTAGAATTTTTGTGAGCCGTTACCTATTTATTAAGCATTTTATTTACAAAAATCACTTATATCGAAGTTATCAACTGCGGATTTACCAGGTTATATTACTGCCGCAAAACAGCACATGACTTAGTGTAGCACTCGGAAAGTGCCTAAAATTCACATCAAGTGACTTTATTAGCCGGCTCTTTGTTCTGTAACATATTGAAAAAAAAACTTATATAACACAACATAAAAATAAACAATAAAACGTTCCCAACACGGAATAGCACTCCGCCAGCGTCGAAAAGGGAAACGAAACTCAGGAAATGCTCAGCGCACACAACGAACATTTTTCCGACAAGAAAATACTCTTTTGAATGGAGATATTCCCGGGCGGGTTAACTACCGGATGTTTATTGCCGTGTGTTATATGTACCGATCTCTGTTCGAGTCGTAATTTGAACTGTAACCCTGTAGCAATATAGTCGAAATTTGCTTGTACCAACATCACCGATTCTACTTCCAGTGTGAGAACGTCAGTGGTTTGTTTGTTTGTTGGTTGGTTGCCGAGTTAATATACTTTCGTGTATTATTACTTTAGGTGAACTATTTTTGGCTCGTTTCGAACTTACTTGTCGAAATTATTACTTAACTTATTACGAACTTACTTTTCGTCCGCATGAATTTGCGATAAAAAGATTTTGATCGATTGGATACTTTACCTATTTGGCATTTATTTTGGTTGGAAGACTCGTGTATACTCAAATTTTTAAGAGATTTTCTATCCCCCACCTAACTCTAATATTTCCGAATTAAAGTAGGTACCTAATACTTACACTTTTTGTTTCAATCCTATTACGGACACTGGTCTCCTGTCACGAATCAAATAAATTAAACATCACACGCCAAAACGGCGAAAGACAACGCCGTGAAGGCAAAAGCTGCACCGTCACCTCTCAAGTCCTCTACAATATTCCCTGAGATATGGAAAGTCTTTCGACTCGAACTCGCCCAGCGCGGTAGACCTTTAACGTATAGCGATATAAAATCTTATGTCTTCCTCTGAAAATGATTTAGCCTTTACGAAGATTACTGTGGCGTGTTTAGATCGTTTGTAATATACAAACGCGTCGGGGCTACGTGAGTTTCGCATTAAGCGTTCTTCTAACGTTAACACCAGACGTCTCTACCTACTGTCGTATCTCGTATCACCGGCTACCTTGACCCGCGAGCCCGATATTTACGATCACTCACACCCGTCGCCCGGCGTAACGGCGTAACGGCGTTGGTGTAACGACCGGCGAGAGCGTGTCGTTTCAACTCGCAATTAATTCGGTGCATGCGCACGATACACTTATGAAACTCTTCTACATATTCATACAATCGTTGCAAACGGACGGCGAATTAGCGGCGGCCATGTTTTCGTAGTCTTAGTAATGATAATCCGTACTAATATTATAAATGCGAAAGTGAGTTTGTTTGTCCTTATTTCACGTCAATGTTAAGCAACGGATCGATGTGATTTTTGATATGCAGGTAGTTGAGGGGCCGCTAAAGTGACATTGGCAACTTTTTTTACGAAACAATAAGTTTGTTAATTTTTGCCCAGTTATTAATTTTGAAACGACAATAATAAAAAAAACAATAATATTAAAACACCGTTCGTCCTAAAAATTGAGAACTAAAAATAGTTATTAATTTTATTTTCTTAAACGACAAGTAGGTATAGAAGTGATTGCACGGTATCAGCAGCCATGTCGTGCTTCCGATACAGTTTTCTGTAGGGCATCATAGCAACGGGAAACTGTATCGAAAATAAGGCACTGGCGTGTCGTCAATAGACACAATAAGAAGAAAGAAGAATTTGGTAAACGTTCCTCATCACCTAATTGAATCAAGATTTAGAAACAATTTTCACTCGAAAAATATTGTGTAGAAAATAAATTTGCATTATATCAGTATCAGT
>DWEM01002303.1:0-12302 GCA_018245935.1 Agara belti belti
AGTACCCGACCCGGGATTTGAACCCAGGACCTCCCGATCGGCAGTCGCGCTAGCAACCGCTCAACCAACGAGGCAGTCGAAAACACAGTAATTATAGCAAAAGCAAAAATAAAACATTTATTATTTTAGCAGTTGAAATACAAAATCATAAGGTGCGTAAATTGTTTAGGCGAAAATCGTATGGAATATGACATTCTTAATACTAGTTGTAATCATAGTGTCTTTATTTATGTCAAATTATTCTTTAAGATTGAAAGTTATATTTATAATCTTTTAATAAATTGTTCAAATATTTTTTTAATAGACATTTACCATGCTTGAATCATACAGTTTTCTAGTTATCTGTGTCCTAATTCATGGTAATATCAGCTACATATACGTCTATGTACGTTTAAGCGACAAGGTGTCTGTCTTTTCGTTCACGCCCGAGCGACCTGTCTTTAACAATTTGGGCGACACGACAGAAATACAATCGTCGGAACGCGCTTAACAAAACAGGCAAACAGCTCCGCCTTTTTAGAGACGAGAAACGGAATGACTGTCTTTTTATAAGATTACTCATATTAGATTTACTGAGTTTAAAATCTAAGTAATTGCTTGGAATTGTGTCTTAAATATACAGAGAATTCTTTGCTTATGATTCATTGCGAATTTATCTTTCTACGCTCTAGAGAAGTAGATGTATTCGTGGGCTGCTCCAATTTAAGATACGCAACTAAACAGTCACAAAGGCAATGGACATTTGCAGCCTTTTTAAAAAAAGAATTTAATTTGGTCCAATTAGTATTAGTTGTTGATAAGAAAATTAGATACATACTAATTAGTATCGGTCCTATTGGACATTGACCACAGATTGCTCTTCTAGGTATAGAGATGCTCACTTCTAGTAAACAGGCCATAGCCTATAAAATGAAACAAATTGTTTTAATACCAATTGCTTTACGGTAGAAATAGGTGTGGAGAGGAGAGAGGAGAGGAGACACTGTGAAAAGCATATAGGTGTGGAGAGGAGAGAGGTGTGGAGAGGAGAGAGGTGTGGAGAGGAGAGGAGAGGAGACACTGTGAAAAGCATATAGGTGTAGAGAGGAGAGAGGTGTGGAGAGGAGAGAGGTGTGGAGAGGAGAGAGGTGTGGAGAGGAGAGAGGTGTGGAGAGGAGAGGAGAGGAGACACTGTGAAAAGCAAACAATTAAGGATTAAAAATAATACTGTAATTAATTACATTTTTGGAATCTTACACTGAGTTCACTAAAAAATGGCGTCAAGAATTTTAGTGACTGAAGTTTTTGTTTAAGCGAGACAATTAGTACCCAAAAAGGTGGTTGCTTTTCGAAATTAATTGGATTCCCCATGAAACAGGCAACACTGATAACCAGTTGCCAAGATTCCCCAGATTGCGGCACGTTTTGAATAATCGGTGCGGCAAAATCTCATCGACATCGAACGATCTCGATAAATACAAAATATAATAAGATAAATATAAGAAAAAAATTGTTACAATTTGCAAAATAAAGTTATCTTTTTCTTCTCATTGTCTCTTTCTGGTGTTTTCGAAATATGTTCATTAGCAACATTTTAATTTCTATCGTTTAATTAGTTAAACAATTAGAAAGTAAAGTAATCAGAAATGGTATGATTATACGTATTTATATTCGCTAACGTACCTACGTTTTTGATTAGCATAGACATGATAAATGCATCCATAGATATATTTTATACGTTTTTCAGTATGATTTATGATAAGCGGATGTGTACTTTGGAAGCCCCTGTATTCCCTTTCATGTACATCGCCTTAAAAATGGATGCTGGAGCGGCCATTTCGCGGCGCTTCCGCAGCTACGCGCTTCAAGACTGTCAAGATGTTTTGAGGGTGATAAAACGAATGTACTCCCTTGACTATTGCATTATTGACAGGGAACTGTTCTTTTTCCAGACCTAACACACAAATATATGCTTTGCACGTTGCAATATTCTGTACGTTTATTGTGAAGTAACAATTACACTTATGTTTTAGTGATATATAATTGTTGGATAGGTTGATTAATAAATAAACAGAACGGTTAAAGAAAAAATTAAAAAAAAAAATCTATTCAAATTCAAAATGTAATCTTAACAAGTTTAACCAAAACAGCTTCATTATCATACTGTAATGTGCAGGTTTCATCACGACATTTTAATATGCAATAGTCATCCTACCCATTTGCGATATCTATGATATAAATATTAACTGCGTCACTACGTAGTACAGAACGGTACAGAAGGTACGATTATCTCGATTCTTATTGGAAATCAACCACTAAGATATCACAGATATAGATAGATATAGAAGAATCCAGTAGGATCGTTAAAAGCGCGGATAGCGTGTTCCCAGCGTGTCCGTAACAATTGTCGAACCTTAACGAACTCACGCAAAACATTAATCGTACAATAATTTCAAGACGTTTCAACAACAGCAATAATCGTACATCCACTGAGCGTGTTTCAATGGAATATTGATAGCGATCGTCAAGGCGTGGGCACCATTATCGGTTGACTATGAAGCTATGTAAAATTATATAGCCAAAGATCGGCTATAAATTCGCAAGTTCGTTATAATTCCGAAGATTTTTTGCGTAACATAAGGTGGATTTGTTGCAAATTGCAAATTGGTTGTTAAACCAAACAAATCGTACTAGAGCAAAACAACGAGTTGTACAATCAGAAGTGCATTTCAATGGGTGTAGCGATAATTATCGACGTTTGACGGGAGCGATAGAGCAGCGATTATCGCCCAAACGAGGAAGCGAATTGAATCGATTTATCTCCGCCAGCCAATTAGCCAATTAGAGGGCAACAATATCCGCCAACGCAGATCGCTGCACGTTTTTGTGCTATCACCCTAACGTAGCTATTGTCAAACTTCAATGCAGAACCAATGTACCGACATCAATAGCTGGCGTGGTATAAATACTCGATGAACGCACTGACCGACGAACTTTTAGACTATTATCAGAAATACTCAACGAAGTGATAAAGATTAATAATATTTAACTGTGTTCTGTAATATTTAACTTAAAACTTAGTTCGGGTAGTACATAGTTGGAACATTTGGTAGACTTAAACCATGCGAGTCTTATCTCGCATATTTTAGAGCCGTGTTAGATATTTAGTGATCTATTCAAGCTTGTTTGATACTTAAATGTAAATAAAAAACCGATACCTGTTTATAATTAAAACCTTGGAAAGATAGCCTTTTTATAAAAGTTCAAATGGTTTTGCAATGAAAAATTGCTAAAAGTTAATGATTTCTTAAGCGAAATATCTTGTTTCCGCTCTCGAATATCCGGATTAAGAAAGTCTAATATAACAGTCTGACTTTAAAGACATGATTGATAATGTTTCCAATTTTTAGTTGAACTTTGAGAACCACTGAGTCAAGACATTTTCGCTATCACATTAATCGCCGTCGAGAGCTTATGAGAAATTGTATCTTAGCGTCCAAGTTTCTCGTGACATACGAGAATTCCACGTGATCTTAACATAGCCTCGATTAATAACTCAAATAAATTAACAGCTTATTTTTAAATATTCATAGCGATCCTAATATTCTTTTTAAGAAATGTCATGTCATTTTCATTATAAAAAGCATACAGTTAGTCTCATTTAAATATTATGTTTGGCAACCGTTTCGCGTGTGAATGAAGTGTCTGTAAACCAGATTTTTTTAAATAATTTATTCAAGCGACGGCATATGATTTAATTAATTAATTAACACCAATAGCCATGAAGTAGAGCTTAAGATATTATACATTGTAATTATACTATTAAAATTTAGTAAGCAATAATTATTACAAATAATACATTATTATGTTTGTATATGCCAACTATTATCTATGGACAACTCAGTTGGTGTTCTTCTAAAGGGTCCAATAAAATTAAAAAATCAAAAGTCAATAACATCCCTATACAAGTGATTTAACCTAACCATTTTGTTAATTTTATCCTTGACTGTTATTATTACTGACTAGCTGTATCCGCGACTTCGTGCGCGTCATTTTATATAATTCTAAAATAAAAGTAGTTTTAATTACTTCTTATTACATCAGCTATCTGCGAGCGAGAGTTTCGTCAAAATCGGTCAAGCCGTTCCAGAGACGAGCCGGAACAAACAGAAATACATAAATTATAAAAAATGTTATTTTGGTATATGTGCCATATATACGTACATATACATTTAGTAAAAAGCGGTTGTTTTAATATTACGAACAGACACTCCAATTTTATTTATTTGTATAGATACACAGTTAATCTAAAATAAGAGTTACTTTTTACATCAGGTTCTTATTCAAATCACAGGAAAAGACGACAGGAAAGACGGCTGGCTTATGACAAGTAAACAAATTAAAAAGGCATGCTTATGGTTTAATTCGGTGGCTTACCTTTGTTTCGTTGTATGCATTGTTATTCTTATTAACGTTGACCGCAGCTTCTATGAATATCATAAATTTCATTACACAAACTATCGTATGTACGCTACGCAAATGGGAAATGTAATTTTCCAACACGATTTGTGCTAATTTCCTATTTGTTTTGTTGGTTTCTGTACAGTTTATGTTCTACACTATGCATGAATGTGTTAAAATGTAAGCGACACAATCATTTATGTGTTTTGTTTAAAGGGAATGTTACAAATAAAATACACATAGCTATTTATAAAACCTGACGCTGCGGTTGATATAGTTCATCTTATATATGAGTTTTAATAAAACACATTCGGTTTATACTTTTTACTGTTCGCAATTTTAATTTATACAAGCTTAACAGTAATCTTTCCTTATAACCCAATTAAGCACCTGGTAGACGCAATAAGCATTTTTTTAACTGTCTATGATTTCGATGCGATGTCAAATATGAGAACGCTTTTGACATTTCGAGGAATAACTCAACATTCTGTTATCGATAGCGATCTTATAGTTTCACGTTGATATTATATTAATACAGAGGACTAATTATATTTTATCTCTTAATGTTGGCTCAATCTAATCTGTAAAAATTATGTATTATAATTATGTGTCAATTTCAAATAGAATTATAAAAATATTCCTGTTAGACAGTGTGAATGCGGTACAAATAGTGTTAGTCGGCATTAGTCATATTGGAATTTGGTCACGGACGCATTGTTGTTCGCGAGGACCGCTTAGCCGGGAGTTCGATTCCCAATCTGGACAAAAACTTTTGTGACGAGAACGAATATTAGTTTTATATCTGGTCGTAATATTTTTACACAAGTATATATTTAGAATTAAATATGTACACTACATTACACAATAATTAGTTAAACAGGCATGTTTTAGAATCTACATAGATTTTCAGCTGTTTGGTTATAGGATTTGTCTAATGTGGGTTCATTGGCCGTAAGAGATATTATCATAAATTGTAAATATAAGACACGATCCAACTGAAACACACAATATGTTTAAACCTGTTCAATAGTAATTTAATTCATTACAAATGACCAATCTCATGGAATCTGCAACATATGCGGATAATAACAGAAGCGTTCATTAACGCTGGATTAGCTCTGCATTCATTTGCATTGTACCTCCATAGTTATCAACATAAACAAGAATGAGTTCAGGAAATGGGAAAAAAAAACAAAAAAATGTAGCTACAAATTGCGAAAAATAACAAATTACAAAAGGCACGGACGTAGTTCTCAAAAACGATGAAAAATTAAGAATCAGTGAAACTATTGTTTTGCTATTCAAGTAACTTGCAGATAGTCTAATAAAGTAGACAGAGCTATCAGATCAGCTGGATCATAATAATTAGGACAAAGTCACAGTCCAAATAAAGAAATTAAATGTCTGTATTATGGTAACCGGAGAGCTGATAAACATAAATACATATATACATACTGTGTAATATTTTATGATACAAATGTTTGCCCTGAGTAGGAATTGAACCCACGATCTTTCAAATCAGGGTCTTTAACCACTTTACCACGAGGTTAGTCCATAAGTCCAGTAAGTCCAGTCCAGGCCGGAAGTGCATGGTGATCGAACTAAGCGTAGTGGCGGTGCTTTCGCCTGCAAAGCTTGCAAAGGGTTCTACCACGTGTTAAATGCGTACAATATTGAGTGGGTTGTGCTTACAGCATGAAGACTTACATACCGTATTTACTGATTCAATAACTCATTACCAATTGATTTCTGCCCAAAAACCCTTGTTACTATTAACTATCTTTTAATTTGTGAAGTTTATGAAATACACGGTAAATCGTGATTACAAATGGTTTTGTAGCATATGAGGATTACAATGCTGCTACTCGTTAGCATAGCGTTGAGTTCTCTGCCCTAACATACCATCCCATATGTAACACTCTGTCTATATTAGGTACTGATAAATGTTGGCTAACAAAAAAAATGTTTGTAAAAATGTTCACCGCATCGCAAATAAACAGGATAATTAGAATCTTTCTTGTTTTTCTGTTCCTTTAGTATGGAAGACCTTCCTTTACTGGGACAATTGCTTGAAATCTTTTGGAAGGCTATTAGTGCAGTTAAAACTGTTTTTTTTGGGTTACCCAAATTGACTTCAGATCAGATGACACTTAGTTGTCACTTCACAGTACCAACCCTCTATCTACCGGCCAAAGATTTGTTGCTGCTTACGGAACTAAATCGGAATATCCCGTACAGCATCCATATGTATGGTAATAACCATTTCTATGCTAAATTCGACAAAATCCCATTCCAACAGCATGGACTCCTACCGGACTTACTCGTCTTGATGCTCTGCCATTCAAGGCGTTTAAATTCCTCACCGCACCTGTAAAACGTCTTTATATTGCTATCGTAAAACTCTCATTGGTTTTAGTGGGAGCGTAGGCCACGCTACAATGTACTTGAAACGTTTATGGGTTTCGATTTTTCTTTTTCACTATTTTACGGCGCCCGTAATGCATTCACGTAAATCGGATGTGCATAAAACTATACGGTCCATAATAACTGTCTGTCTCTATCGTAACCTGACGATTTGTTATCGATGCGCGCTACGAAATTATTCCGGGAATTTGTTGTAATCGACCCTTTTATTTTCCACTGCTGGATACATTTCTCCTCTCATAGGGAGAGGGTTTTAGGCGTTAGTCCACCACGCTGGCCAAGTGCGGATTGACAGACTTCACACACCACAGAAACATTACAAATTTTTATAACACTTCCAAGATGTGCAGGTTTCCTCACGATGTTTTCCTTCATTTAAATTTTAAGTTCTAAAACGCACGGAACAAGTCAAAGTTGCGTGCCAGGGTTACACCTAGAACGCCTGGAGTGAGAGGCTGAATTTCAAACGAGGCTATCTCTGTTCTATTTGTTAGATTAATGAAATATTTTTTCAATATTATGCTGCGTCTTTTTGTCCCACTGCTGGGTACGGGTCTCAGCTGGTACTGCGGGAAGCGTGGAACATACTCTATCCTGATACTCCCCTCCGGGATTGTAAAGATACGGGTTAGTGGGCAGTCTTTCTGTCGGATATATTTTAAACCGCCTTTAAGACCTCCGCCGAGGTAATCGTTAGTTTAACAGTCTGGATCGAAAGCTTGATAGGCTCTCTGAAGTATGGAAAACTAGCGGTGATCCATTCAAGTGTCGATCGAGCTAGGTTTCGTTTAATATATCATTTGCGCTTCAAGCGCTTTTTTAATTGCATCTGAATCTTTCAATATCCTCATCCTTTCCTGTTTCGGATACCATGCACTAGATACCAGTACCTTCCCGCGTAGATCTTTTTGTATAGAAATAATATCTTTCATGTCCGCCGTACATTTTTATTAGATGTTCAGAGTAATACAGAATATATGTTATGAGAAATCTGGACATAAATTTATTGAAGTAGATGTTTTTTGTCAATATTACGGCGTCAATTTATCTCAAAAGTCAAAACATCTTCCGGTAGTAACGGACTGGATGTTCCAAAATAATTCTTTACGTTTCGAATTTAAATATTTTTACTTTGTCACCGTCATAGTTGGAAATGTGAAACGGTCGTAAAACGAAGAGTTACCGAATTTTGTGTGCTTTATATGCAACGGATCGGATTTTTATTCGCATTGATCCAATTACATTGAATGTGGACACAGCTTTATGTGGGATTCCATTGCTGAAACAGTAATAAGGCTATGAACACCTGTACATATAGATACTTGATTTAAATATAAGTCGCTTAAACATATTTTGAGCTTATCCGGACTGGAGCACTATGGAAGTACACTCCAGCCCTTCATAGTAGCTCGAGAAGCCCGGTCCAGTTGTGGGATATAAAAAAGCAACCAGAACAATATAAAACGCAGATAGCAGTTTTTTGAAGTATTTATTAAAACTAGTTCAAACTTTGTTAAAGTCACGTTCCCAATGTATTAAACGATGATAAAAAAGACTTGAAACTTCGCGATTTCGAACGCCGACGCCAAACTGTTTGCGAGATAAAGTCAGCTCCTTTAATAGAGAGCTGCGTAACCGACAGAATAGTATCGTCGTAGACCATTACTCGAATAAATTATCGAATATGTCAGCGGCTCGCCTCAGTAATGTGTATAAAATAGTTCTTTCACACTAGCGAGCACTTTCCCCCTCCGTACTCGATGTAAGTTAGCGACTCGATGCGCACAATCTACACAGAAAAAACGGATTTTTGTAAAATTGTAGTTTGTATAACTATTAATATGTGAAACTTTCATCACATTAACAAGAAATTGTACCCAACAGAGGGCTTAAGGGATTCCGTGTTAAAAATTTAAAAAGAATTTGGTTTATTTTCGTCACAGTGCAGTAGGATAATTCGAGATTTTAAGCATTAAATAAAATTGTCAAGACTAGGACCTATAAAAATCGCCAGTATGAATAGTCTATAAAACTTAATTTGAATAACTCACTCGACTGTGCCCTGTCGTATTCAAACCTAACTCTTCATTTATTTTCTAACCATTGTATAAGTTTAAACGCAGATAAGAAAACTGTAGGACATTTAATGAGGTGTTTGGCGCATAATAATGTAGTGTACTCATTTTGTATATTTATAAGCTTATTATGGATTTTATACAAATTGTACAGAAACATGCTGTCTTCGTGTATAAATACGTACGTTGTTCGACTATTGAGGGGATAAGCGAGCTCATTATGCTTTTTGAAGAGTTTATGAATGAGTGCGTACGTGTTTCGAAGTTTGATGTTTTGTTCTGGGTTGTCAGTGACATAATGTACATTATGGGAATTTTAAATGATGTCAGTCATAAATCTTAAAATTTACGTTTTTGATGTGACGTGCACGGAATCTATTTAGTCTTAGTGTAGTGACGGATTGCTCTTCAACCTATAAATTACTTTTTAAAGGAAAGAGAGCAGTAAATTACTAGGCTACAGTAACAAGTGCACGCTTCCTTCCAAGGATGTCTGCAACCGACCTCGAATAGAACTCTAAAAATGTGACTGTGAAAAACAAAAATAATACTTTTGACCAAACTATTAATTAGCATCCATTGGCTAGGGGCTATTAGCTATATATGAATGTATAGGTAGCTTTTATTGTATACATGGACCCGACATTTCAGGCTGAAAGACAAATTGTTTTTAATAACAGTCCATCCTAGCAAACTGTATTATTTGTTCTACCACTTGTAAAGAGCTTGTTCAGTATACGTATTACATACAATAATTCATTTGAAATTTGTTCTTAAATGATTCTAATTTGATTATTTCAAAAGCCAGTCGTATTTTCAAAAGTGTCAGTTTATGTATTGTAAGTTTCTTGTAATAGTATTTAAGGAATCCATCTTGAAACGGTCACGACTTGTAATGTTCGCAATTACATTTAACTTGTAATCATCGTAATGCAAAGATACCGTGTAATGATTTTTAAACAGATCGTTAATTTCCGACAACTAAAGTCCGAGGCTTTAACTGAATTCGTTTTTTATCAGCACTCATTAAAGCAAATTATAATTAAGTTCAATGACCTTTGATATTGTCTATTCATTTCAACGTATATTTAAAACGAATTAATTTGTATCACTACATAAGCTTGACTGTGTCAAATATTTGCGTATTAATTATATTGACAATTATGATTAATGAATTAATGAACCTATATTTGTGGTCTGAGGTCGTTATATAAATATTTCTATGTCGAGTGGTCACGCATACAAACATTTATGCATACAAAGTGCGTAGAAATATGAAAATAAACAAAGTCTAGTAGACGCGTTTCCGTCAACGAGGAATGTGTTCCTTCGCTTATGTCATAGTAAAATGTTTATGCACCATAATATTTCCATTCAATCCTCGTTGCATTTTAACGGTAGACATTATGGTGTGTGTGGCATTCTAATCGATACATTTGCATCGTCTTGGATCGTAGGGCCTAGGGCTGGCAACGCGTTGGCGGCGCCTCTGGTGTTATGAATATCAGCTTATCAGTTTGCTTGTTTGCCAAGCTATCATCGTCAACCCTGTTTTTATCGTCAGTCAACCTTGTCAGACAAGAGAAAGGATCTGCTTTGAGAATAGGAGACCTTCAACATGAACATAACATTATGAAGAAATTTAACCGGTGCGAGTTTTCTCACGGCACCTTCCATTACAGTTATGTAAGTGATATTGGAACTTAAAAATCGAAGTTTCTCAATGTTCGTTTTTACTATTAGTCGCCAACACGTCTGTCAGTTTTTTTAAGTCGTTCCTAACGTTTCTGATGAAGTTTAACGCATGACGTATGACGTTAACAAAAGTGACCACCGATTTAACGTGCAATCTCACGCAATACACATCTGAGTCACAGATACAATTGTGTGCTTTATATAATCCCGATTTGAAACTCATTGACAACGTTAGATCGAAACTAATATTGCACTAATCTGAGTGAGTGCGTTTAGTTCGGAACGAAACTTGGACAGCAGGTACTTGAGTTTAGACCTGTACGTACAACTTTGTGCGTAGCTTGACTAGTGACAGGCGGTAATATTCAAACGCATTGTACCCGTTATACACAGCGCCACAAAAGTCTTCACACACGAATCCTTCAACACATCTGAATATTACTAATACACAACAAACTCTAATCAGTATTAATGTATTCCCGACACGGTGTCACCCACTGTACGGTTAAGAAATTTCAAAGACAAAACAAAAAAAAGGTGGCTTCGAAACGTTCACAACACTGGAGCCACATATTATTATCATGAATATAAAACGTTAGAAATAAAAACTCGAATTTGTATACATCAAGTTGATATAATGATGCTTAACGGACAGCCGTGGCCGATATGCGAGTAGAAAATTGCCTTATTACGAATGTCTTCTATTGCGGCGCAGTTAATTAAATTTGGAGGACGTGACATGAATGGAATGTATCGCAGGATGTGGAATAAAATTATCGTTCTCACGTTATTTTAGTACTGGTACCCATTCATTGTTTATCATAGATATGTATTGTGGAACGCACTAGACATTTATAAGGGTTAGTATAGCAAGGTGTGTTTTAGGTCTTATACCGCTGTGGGTAGAAATTGTTACATAAATTATTACAAACAATTGAAGAAGGGTACTTTGAGAAACGATCTTAGATATGACACAAAGGTTCATATTTGTACACGCCCTACAGCCCTATTAGAGGTCGGTTGCAGATGTCCATGGGCGGGAGCGGTCACTTGTGACCGCTGCCAGCTCGTTCGCTACTCTCATATCATAAAAAAAAAACGCACCTTTTAATCGATACCGCGCTACGTAAAGTGAAACGAAAATCAAACGAAACCAGCGAAATGTTAATGTATTTAATAATTAATGTAAACGGAGTAAAAAGTGCGCGTGTCCATAAATTGAACGAAGCGGAAAGGGTCCGACGCATATCGAGGACCTTTTAAGAAACCTGTACACTCGGATGCCATTCCTTGGGCCATAGTTAAAATGCTCAAAGAATAGCTATTCATTAGTGGGCGCGAGAATGAGAATTCTTCAGGCACTCTGAATATTCCATTGGCTGAGGGCTTGTATTGTCTTTAGAAAAATGTCCTGGTCATCGGCGCTGGTGCTAAATTATGTCACGTTGGAAACATCGAGCCGACAGAGGTGCGGGCATAGAGAGACGTTTTACGGCTTTCGTGCTCGCTATACGCTACTACTAATAAAGATTTTAGCTACTTTCAATCGTCTATTTCTTACCTATTTCTATTAATGATTGTTTCAAAATAGGTAACATCACGCCTGTATTCCGCGAAGGGGTAGGCAGAGGAGTGTAGTACACCCCCACATTTCACCAGTTACGTTTA
>DWEM01002304.1:0-12296 GCA_018245935.1 Agara belti belti
CGCTGGCCAAGTGCGGATTGGTAGACTACACACACCTCAGAAAATATTATATAATTTATAACATCTCTAAGGTGTGCTGGTTTTCTCACAATGTTTTCCTTCACCGTTATAGCAAGTGATATTTAAATGTTACTTATACAACGCAAGTAATAAATCAGAGGCCAGGATCGAATCCAGACCCCCCGGAGTGTGAGGCTGAATTTCAAACCACTAGGCTATCACTGTTTTAATGTAATCAATGTAAGGTTATTGATTCATAAAAAATTTGCACCCTGCATCTACTAATACGATCAGAAAATTTATTATTAAATTATATTAAATTTAGTTCTGTGTCAATCAGCGCGTTGATGTCTTTTATATGGAAGAGAAAAGAAGTACATAATTCGCAATGTACTGTTATACAAAGATCCCTTGTTTTATAATTTATTAAACAAAGAAACATTTTAATTAATAATGTTATATACAATTAAGTATGAACATGTAACAAATTAATTGATATAAAGATTACATAGCAAGATATCCTTTAGTTATATGTATTATAACCGTTAAAAATGTTTTGCAAATAAAAACAACACAATGTATTGTAGAGAATTTTGTAGTTTTAATAACAATATTTTTTTAAATAATATCTTTGTAGTTGCAGATTAATTAAACAAGTAACTGGCCTCATGATCGAGGAATTAGAGACGGCAAAACCGGAGGACGTGGGTTCAATTTCCAACCAAGACAGAATTTTGTTTAATGAGCACATTTGTTTGTGCTATATCTGTGTATATTGAAAATATATGTATAAATATTATATACCATGTATACATATATTTATGTTTATTAGCTGTCCGGTTACCATAACACAGGCATTCAATTGCCTAATGTGGTATCGGATAGCCGTGTGCGGAATAGTCCCAAGTTAAAAAAAAACAAAGAGATATTGTCTAGACGGGAGTTAACAATAAAAAATACCATTTTGCTAAATTGTCTTCGAATTTTATTTACACTTCAGTCACGAATTATTTCAGATAAAAGATACGTTCGGTTTACATATAACGCAATTTCATGATAGAACGATATTAATATATTGTTATTACTAGTGGATATTGCTATAGTAGTATTGCTATAGTGGTATTGCTATAGTGGTATTGTTATAGTAGTATTGCTATAGTGGTATAGTCATATCTACTATAGCAATACTACCGTACTATAGTAGTATTGCTATAGTAGATATGACTATAATAATGGGCACTGTGTGAGGGCATTTATTAGTGCATATCGTGTTGCGTATAGAAGTGTGTACTGTTGATTTGTTACGATTGTTTATTTGATTATTCTTATTTCCAAAGTGCCGTGGATACGTTGCAACATCAATAAATATATAACTGTAACATACAATTAGTGACTTCTCTACCATCACTGGAGTTGAATGGTAGAAAATCTTACATATAATCTCCCCCTTTTCAAAAACAATGCATTGTTATTATTACTATCATTCTTATTTTACATGCCATTAAAATTTCAAATTTTTCAAAAATAATAAATTATTCTTAATATTATTCTTTTTTACATGCACTTAAATCTCCCCTCGTTTTAAAACAATAAAGAATATTGTAAATAAATTCCCATTGCTATCATCACTACATAGTATAAAATAAAGTTGCTTTCCGCTGTCTGTCCCTATGTATGCTTAGATCTTTAAAACTACGCAACGGATTTTGATGCGGATTTTTTTAAATAGATAGAGTGATTTAAGAGAATGGTTTATATGTATAATAACATACGTATAATATTATATGTAGTGCTACGTCGAGGTGAACTAAACACACATTTTAGGAAATTCTACCTCCTAAGGGAATTGCGGGGGCGGGACGAAGTCACGGGCAAAACCTAGTTATTTAATATTACCGGATACTCTCTGCGAACTGTATACCCGCATATGGTCAGGTTGGTAGACTTTTGAGCCTCTTCATTATGATGGTTGGTATCCTTGCATGTACTACTTATTTTACAAAAAAATTAGGCGCGCCTTCAGATTAACTAACTTCGTTATAACGGCGAAGGAAAACACAGTGAGGACAACTGTATTAGTATATCTTGGTGCTCGCCATAATATGGTGTCACAGCATTGGCTTGACGATTTAAGAACTTTAGTTACAAACTGTACTAATAAAATCGTAAAAGCACGCGCTCGTAATTTACCTAACAGTCTTTGAATAAGCGTTCAATTTGAATGTTCTGCAAGATCTTTGTTTCAAGTACGTCTGATTTGAATAGACATATTCGGCAATCGTTGCTTCTGCCCATCATGTGCATCGCGTGGCTTATAATAATAATCTTTGCATCGCCTATACCATTCGTTTTGATTTAATATCGAACCACTACCGTGCGCTCTTGTTAAGTACTTATGGATACCCAAAAAGTATGTAAAGCGGACACAAAAACTAGTAGAAAAACAAACGAGCAACGAAATAGCGTGCACGCTGATTAATAAGTAAAACGCAATGTTCCGATTTGATCGCGTGATCGTATGATTCAAGTGCTGCAATAGCTTTCGTGATTGCTGAAAATGGCGCATCCGTACAAACAGTATGTAAAATTTCGGTAGAGCTATTTTTTGTTGTGTTCGGTTGTGTACAGTTCATTTACGCGTCTGAAATTTTTGTGTGTTAGAGCACTTTACAGCCTCGCAAACTTGCCGAATGCCTAAGAGGTTATCTGTTTTAACAAATCAATCTTCTGTCCCTTTTATTTACATTGTAATGAACTGAAAAAGAAGAACAACGTGCGTAGATACTAAATAGATAAGATTATACATATGTCTTAATGATTAACGTACATAAAGTTTTCGTAACAGTGATTTTATTTGCTGGCAATGAATTAGTAAAACTCAGTAGCATGCTAGGATGTAAAATAAAATCTTCTTTCTCCAAAATTATACGGCGTAATGGAATATTTACTCTCACCTGCTTTCTGCGTGGCCTCGGATACGTTTTCCAGACGGTTCTCGAAATTAATTGGAGAGTGAAATAAATTCTCATTTAATTTTCATTCACGAAAACAACAACGCAATTTTCATAATGCCACCATTGTAGAGTTGTTTCACTGTAGACGAGAAGCGATCGGATTAATCTTAAACTAGCTTTTGCTCGCGACTTCGTCCCGAACTCGCCTCAAAAATGTAATTATTTACGATATCACATGAGAAACCTGAAATATATAATATTAAAATATTTCTGTAGTATATAATGGATATTATTATACATATAAACCTTCCTCTTCAATCACTCTATCTATTTAAAAAACCCGCATCAAAATCCGTTGCGTAGTTTTAAAGATTTAAGGATACATAGGGACATAGGGACAGAGAAAGCGACTTTGTTTTATACTATGTAGTTATAAACGAAACATACGTATCAAATTTCCACTTTAGGAAAAAACACCTGTATCAACAACAATATATGGGTTATGTAATTGAACGTGCAAATCCTTTCTCAATTACAGCTTTATTGAAAAGTAAATAATAAGTGTGTCCCTACATGTAATTTGTAACGCGATGTAATAATTATAATTCGTAATATTACAAAAGGTAACACACGACGATCTGAGGTCATAGACGGACGCACCAATTAAACGCGAATCGTGAGAACGCCGTGAGAACTAACAATTAAGTAAAATGAGAGCCATTTGCCACGGCAAATGAATTGTAATTGGATTAATTGAGTGATTTACATAATCCACGAACATTTGTTTAATTGCACCCTTCGAAAATCGAAAGTCGACGATGTGATAATACAGGTACCTACGAAATAATAATTATGTATTTATGTTTGTCACTGTAACGTAATTTGCTTTAAACGGTAAAGCTGCTAATTGTTGTTAAGTAATTTATTTTTGTAATGTCGCAGTTCATTAAAAATACCTTCGATAATTTATGTATAAATAATAATAATAATAATATTGTGTCTAAAACGTCGATACCAATAGTCTGCATTTTACGCAAGTTTATCGCAAGGAGACGTTTCCTCGCAGTGGAATACAATATAACTCGTAGTAACACTTTTATAATTAAGTAAAGCTGAAAAACTGAAATCCACTTAAGAACTCTAATTTTGAATTAGGGTTTTGTTCACTTTGTGAAACTGTTTTTTTTTTTAAGAAACAAGAGTAGCAACGAACAGGCAACGTTGACTAGTATACACTGGCGCCCATAGACTTTTGTAATTAACCTTTAATAGGACTGTAGGAATAGGGCCGTTACTGTGAATTGGTTTAGTCAGGTAATAGGTGTTAATAATACTATTCAACAGTTAGTTATTCATTGGGAACAGGACTGCGTACTTAGGATTTAGCATTTGGCATTGGTTTAGTTAGTAATAGGTGTTAATAATACTATTCAATAGTTAGTTATTCACCGAGAACAGGACTCCGTGCTTAGGATTTAGCATTTGTTAGGATAAATTTAGCCATGTGTCAACATGGCGTTACTAATTGTTAAATTATATACTTGTAGTCTCGCGAGATACATTTTAGCAGATGTATCAATCAGAGTAGAACAAAGAATACGCGACTGTCAATTAGCTGTGCGCAACATACAAACAAATTCTTCCATTCTCTAACTTTCACGTAAATCAACAAACAGACTCCGATGGAGTATTTTATTTAGAAATCACTTTAGTAATACATCGCACTTTCATCGCGTAATACATTCCCGTCTTCACTTTCAGAATCTGAAATTTTGAAAACAGTTATTCAATAAATCAACGCAAGTTATTTTCATCATTAATAATGAGAAGCAACAGGAATATTTTATTTTTATAAATGTATACACTGGTTGGTAACAGTTATTTAACTGGCTGACCCTATGTTCAGTACTAAACTGATTTTGACGGATGATGTTTAAGTGTTTAAAAAGCGACTGTCTATAGAGCGGTGACACAAATAAAAAAAATTTGAGTGTCTGTTTGTATTATTTAAAAAAAAATACAGACGAATTGAGTACCTCCTCCTTTTTGAAGTCGGTTAAAAATAACCGCTTTTTACTAAATGTATATGTATGTATACACGGTACATATATCATTTTTTACAATTTGTCTGTCTGTCTGTTTGTTCCGGCTAATCTCTGGAATGGCTGGACTGATTTTGACGGGTCTTTCACTGCCACATAGCTGATGTAATAAGGAGCAATTTAGGCTACTTTTATGTCAATTTAAATTCAAACGCGGACGAAGTCGCGAGTACAGCTAGTTAACAATAAATACAATCATATACCCACAGTAAACAAAGAAATGAAAGCTATAGTATTTGATGCAAGCGGTAATGAATAAGACAAGGGCGCAATCAGTAAACAAAACATTTATCTATCTTTACACTTAATTAATCGATTACATATCCATTCGTTACGAAACTGTGGTTTGTTAATTGTTATGTAAGAAATTTTGACCGCTATTGAATTCGTTCTGGCAACTGAAGGAGCGCGAAGGTTATGTTTCATATCAGGAGGTGACAGTTATTACACAACCGCAACAGAATTAACAAATGTTCAATTCAAAATATTAGTGACAATGATTTCGGCTATGCGAAACGTAACGACAATTTCCTGCAAACTATTTACGTCGCGTAATCTACGATTGTCAAGTAGGTATTGGTTTCAATACTAACTGCATATCCGCGTGCCATGTATTTAGGTATCAGGGTAATATAAGATAGTTTATCACTAAATTTGAACTTGGATATTATGCAATGCATAATGTTCAATGTATCTTAGTAGACAATTAATTACCTACAATTAATAATAATCAATTACCTACAATTAATAATCGAATGAATAATATTTATTAAGGTGTTTTTCTTTTCGTTAAACGTGTACGAGTAAAATAAAAGATTTAAACAATTAAGCGCTTATCTCGTAAACGTGGTAGCACAGAAAAATACGTGTGCCGCATGTTAACGAATGCAGCGGCTTACATTTGTAATTGAACAAAGATAAGCAATTTACGTTTAATGCATTATTTTCAAAGAGAAATGTGTTCTTTTTTCTGCGATATCACACTCGTGAAATAAAATAAATTTCCGTGACAAAAAAGTAATAACGTGACACATAAATATATTTATGTGTCAATATAATGAAATATTGAAATGGGACGCGTATGTTATTAAAAACGAGCATAATTTAAATACAGATAGAAGCCTTTAGTGCGATTCCGAGTCGGATGTCCAGCAATGATTGAGACATTTAAAACAATGTATTGTTCGAACCTGACATTTAGAATCTTTATTGTACGTACTTTATAATTTTTTTCTCATTACATTCCAATATTGTTCGTTTACTGCTCTTTTTTGAATATAATCGATAAGAATTGGAAATATACAAGTCGTCATTTGTTTAACCGTGTGACAGATTCGCATTAAACATCAAATTTCCAATTTCACACAAAGCGTAAATCTCGACACATTTGCCGAAGGTACGGTGTCTAACGTTTGTAATTGTAGTGAATTTGTAATTTTGACATCGCCTGAATCTTATCACCGAAGACTTACGTTACAGCCGAAAGCGTGACCACATCGGAGCGTTAAATTGTAAAGTAAATAATAGCACACTTGTCGTTAGAAAATATATTACAACGAAACCACATAACAGAATCCTTCAGTGAATTATTATTTTATATCACGCCAGGTTTCTAAGGGGATAGACAGAGAACACTGAGTGTGAAGTATCTCTATTGTCATAGACCTGACGTGCTTCTACATTTATCGCTCTTTTCATAGATGCACGCCCTTTTAAAAAGCGGATTTATCGCTTCTATTCTATTTCTATTACTTCAATGTTTTGTTGTTTCATACAATATGTCAAAATAACTACATATTTGTAAATGACTATATTTGATATTAAAATAATAAATTCTATTTACAAAATGGTCGATTTTGATTATATATTACACTACCGTGTGACTTCTCAGCGGAAATGATCAATAAAAATCAAAAAGTGTTGAAATATTTTTAACGATTAATAAGTCCGACGGCCTTAAAAACGACAAAACATTTTTGCAATAACTGACTTCAAAGTCGTTGTGGCCAATCTCGTTTGCCTTATATTTTGATTATTTATTAATATTTAAAATAACGAAAAAGTGACAATCAAAACGAAATGTACAGAATTATATTCCATCCTATCTACGTACTTAGACTTCTGCAAGTGTCTGCGTATTCAAACGATTAGCCGGAATAATTAAACGTACATATTTTTTTCATCTCCAATTGTAAACGGAACATCATTTTCAAATTAACATTGTGTTAAAGTAACTTAACTGTTGTTATGACACTTCTATAGTTTTTCAATATCGTACTAACTAATACTTGTAGCTTTATTTTCTAATAAGACGCTAATTACACCGGGTCGCCAGAAAGATTAATTTAGAATTTGTACTTTGGGACCTTAAAAACCCAATATTCAACGTTAACAAGGGACCTCTGAGAGGTATGTGAACGCGGGTCTATGAGTTAGATGTATGTAAATACATGATGCACATACAACTGATAAAAAAAGTGTTTTAAAATCATAAGACAAGAGACAAGTTTGACGACAAAATATGTACATACATAAAAGCGGGAAGCTCATTTCAAATTCGTATAAAACCTTGAACTTGCTTTGATAAAAAGTTTAGGCGTGTAGGCGTACTAAAACTGTTGCTGGTAGATTGTTAATACCAGTAGGTAGGTACGCACCTGAAGGTATGAGGCAACATTCCATAGAGGAAAGAGATTCCACAGAGAATAAATATGTATGTCGCAAAAAAGTGAGACCGTAAATTTTGTAAATTAAGAACGGGAAACAGTAGACATCCATTACACAGCAGATTGAAGATTCGTTACAAGTTATAAATTACTTAATCGACATCGACGTCGGCGTGCCGCGGGTAAATGGTAAACGACCAATGATCTAACGTCTGCTAAAATTTTAATTAACCGCTAATAGCTTTAGAAAAGTTGAATCAGTGTAAACAAGCAACGTTCGCGATTCGCATCTCAAGACGCTACGTTATTAGTAAGGTCACTAACCTGATGCGGTCCAGCATTCGGGACATTCCTGGCAGAGCGTCGACCAATCGAACGCGAGGTCCTGGAAACTAGCCATGGTGCCGGCCGCTATCCACGTAAAAAATAAGTCAACACAGTAACATGCTATCATACAACTATTCAGGTTATCGTTTGCACGAGCACTTCATTTGCACTAAGATGCAGCTCTTAATAGTCGGTCAGGGGTCCCTCGTGTAGTTTGTCACGATCGATGAAACTGCGGCGAGTTGCGAACGCGATATGTGTTAAATCATATGTCGTCACAGGCGCCGCAGGTGTGGGAACGAGTTTGCCGCGATCGCTTCCCGCGTTCCGGTCGTTCGCCAGTTCACGTGCACGCGCACGCACATTAGCGGCCGGCGGATCACTGCGCCGCAACCTCGCGTCGCTCGGGCCCGGCGCTCGCGGCTCGGTCGAGATGTGTCGCTCGGAACCTGTTCTCTGGACTTCGAGCTAGAAGCATTCACTCAGCAAGATCGTTCTTTCGATTTCAATGAACCGTTAACGTTCTTTCTTGCCGGGTGTGTCTTATCATCACGACATCGCGTAATTGAGCCGCGATTTGCGATCCGCTTCGCCCGTGAGCGCGCGCCGTTGCCATTGTCGGGCTGGACATTGTACCGGCCTAGCCTTTCAACGTGTATAATGGCGAATTAACGTCCTACATAAATTAACGATCGGACGAAGCCTTAGAAATTTTCGAACATTTACCTTGGAAACGAATTCGAGGCACGTACAGGTACGCAAACCGGCCGTTAAAACTGGCCGTCCTTATGTGAGCCCACACGCTGCTCAGTTGCAAACCGCGTACTATTCAAAGCTTTAACGACTCCGGTGTTTGGATTTTATTACCTACATCTAGCATTTCTCGTCGATATTAAGCCGCGAAGTTTTAGGTGGACTCATGAAAATTTACAATTTCTTAAAATGATATTACTGTAAAGCCAAATTGGCAAACACGAAAATGAACATTAGGTAGAAAGACTAAGTATACATGGTCCGCATTCCAATTGTGTTTAAATTAGGAATGACCACAAAAATGCTGTCTAATTTTTCGGATATATAGATAAGTAGGTTCTATTGGAATATCGGTCAGGTTATTTAGTAAAATTACTTAAGTATTAGAATTGTAAGTGAAATTATTTTTGAATATGAATGAAGTTCTGCCAGATTTTTTCCAGCCTATTACTAAAGTGGACAAACGATAACTACATACTTCTATAGCCTGAGTAGCGATCAAAGCTGAAAGACATCAAAACAATGTATAACATTAATAAAATAAGCGATATAGCATATAATGAATAGAGCATTATGAATAATTACAATCTATACAATGGAATTGTCAGTACAAATTGATACATAAAGATATCTGCTAATAAACAGACAGACGTTACGACTTCACGTTTCATTAAGGTAAATAAATTAATTTTCTGT
The DNA here is from genome assembly GCA_018245935.1 of Agara belti belti. Lineage (NCBI taxonomy): Eukaryota > Metazoa > Arthropoda > Insecta > Lepidoptera > Hesperiidae > Agara > Agara belti. The sequence goes on from DWEM01002304.1 coordinate 9,499, forward strand.
TCTGACAACTCACATTCACGAAATATACATTATTATAATGCTTATTTAAGGGTATTGATAATCATTTTTTGTGGTGGACAACACTTGTCTTAAGATGTATTTATTTAGGTCACACTTATTATAAGTTTACGATAAAATTCCTAATACTGTAGAAAGAATATCGTTTACAGCGTAATATTACACGCTCTAAATATTTTTTAGAAATTAAATGCGCCATGTTTAATGACTCGCACAGATGCATATTTTCGAATTTAAGCTCATAAATAAATTACATAGCGAATCATTCGCGTTTCATCTGTCTTTTCATTAATCATTATATTCTTAATTAAATCTGCATTTCCATTATGATCAGTATCTATTCATTATCCATTTACATGGCGGTGCCTGCAGCGAAAACCCCTATAGACAATATAAAATTCATTTATAATTAGAATGCGCCTTGTATGTAAATGCTTACTCAATTTTATTTCGCATAAATGTAGCATTAATTGCAGAATGGTCGGTTCACGGAGTTGCCAAAGCAGAAAGCGGTAAGAGCGAGTTATTCATAAAATTATTAATTTAAAAGCCTTAACTACTCGTACCTGCTGCTCATTTGTACGTGCGTGATGATTTTAGGAGTATTTTCAAATGTGTTATCTAGATATGTTAATTCAAATGATCATCATTTTCAATAGAGTAACAACTTAAAACTGAACATGTAAAAGTCCACTGCCACTATACATTGTACGCATACCGTTTAACTTTCGTAACTTTTTTACGTGAGGAAATATATCATGGGTACATGATGGATAATTACAAGAACAAGTCCACACGGCAACCTGATTCACCTGAACAGTTGGTAAACATACATATATACACATATTATTTAATACAACGAGCCCTACGAACACACCTGTGCCCATAGCCTTTAGCTATATACGTCGGTGCTCCCGCGCTGTCATTATCATGTTTCTATTTTGTAACACCAATATGAATAAGAGTTAATTAACAATGCTATTAATTTTAATTAAATATCTTTCTTTTTAAATATGAACTTCTGAGGAGGAACAATTAAGGCACCAATTATGTTCGCGCCACTTTAACTAATGACGTAGCGCACTTAGTACGAAAGTACTTTTGACGGATGTCATCATCACTTGAGATGAAATTTATCATATACGTGTATTAATATCTATGTGTAGAGGTATCGCAGATTACCCTGCGGATATAGAGGGTCAGAAAGTTTCGGCTATATATGAGATATTTAGATATAATAAAATGTTTGTTAATAAAGGCATTAAGTCCGCCCATTGTACCCTAGCATTAGGTGCTACAATAAAGTTTAAATAAATAAATAAATAAACATTTTTCTCCTTTCTTATACGATCAGTGACGTAATATAACAAATGTTAAAACTTGTTGACCTACTATTGTTTAATGTACCGATGAGAGCAAAGACTTAACGAGTCTTTACCGCGTTCGATACGCTCGGTTGGCTCGGTGAAAAATATGCGCATTAGTTTTCAAAATCACCATAGATATTCTCATAGAGTATGGTTACTATATATGATTAAATTTTTACTTCGCTGTGTTATTTCATCCAATTAAAGTTAAATGATTTAGTTGGTTAATTGTAACTCTCGATTCGATCGCGTGGTTACCTATCTATCTCTTAGGATATACGCAACTATTTTATGTAACAAGTATCCTGCCTTGAGTTTAATTTAACGCCATGACAATTTTCAACATCTCCAGTTCAATGATAAAACTTAACAGCAGACAGGCAGCATTCATGACTTTAGTGTTGAAATATACCTAGACCTTTTCACAGGCCGACGCGGACTAGAGCAGAATATCTCGTGTGTAATATAAGAACTTGAATTGGCAAAGCAATCCATAGGTGCGCAGGATCAACGTTAAAAACCCTACCTAATCACGTGATTATTCATGGATGCTTTAGTTAATGTGTCTAAGTACCACACAAATTATCTTTTATTATCTGTAACATCAGTGCGTGCCAGTACCTACCTAATTTGTTACGTTATATGCCGTTATGTTTAATTTGTATCGCTTTAGTTTAGGTCAAGGACGACGTGGTACGTTGAATCCGAGAAAGTCATTCATTGTTTTCATTCAACGTACGTCAAGGTGATCTGGTTATCGAATTATTTATATTTGAAGGGACGACATACGCTTACACACTAATACGTACCCAGAAGAATGCATCAGGCGGATCTCATTAAAACATGGCTTTCCAATTTAGTAAGATAATAACGAGTGGATCTTCGCCGAGTTGGAATTACAGATTAAAACTGAGTAATTGTCTATGAATTTCACTGATAACGACATTGAGTAGAAGCATATGTACACATTAACTGTCACTGCAGTTACCAAAACAATACGATATGTATATTTTTCACTTCTTTTACGATTACACTACTGGATACTGGTTTCCTTTCAAAACATCCACCCTGTTCCTTTTTATACATTTTTTCTGCAAGTCTCAACAATGGTTGACTGTAAATTATGGCTATACTATATAAAACCGCCATTAGTGTCAAAATTGATTTAATTAGGTTATTACGGTTTTATATTAGTTGTTTGCAATAAAGATGATTTTGTATTTGTAATATCGGGAGAGAATAAAAATTGATTCTCAAAATGGACAGTATACGAAACAAGTTTGAGAACCTATGCTCTAAGCTGTCATTATTTTAAATAAGGATGTTACCTAGATAAGCATGTATATTCAACTGTAAAGTATCTGGTCGTCTATGACACCAAATTACGTGTAATGCCAACTATCTAGTACCTAA